>NW_020873735.1:338880-354689 GCF_001901225.1 Dermatophagoides pteronyssinus
GCAGGACCTCTTCGGCGAGCGCAAGTCGAGCGACCTGGTTCAGACTGAAAGGTTTGGAGAAGTCGTCCGCCGCTCCGCTTTCGCGCCGCAGGTTTGCGCAGAGTTGAATAAACGATCTGCGGTCAAAGGCGCAGTCCTCGAAGACGCGGCGCAGATGCAACAGCAACAGCTCGCAGCCGAGCAAGTACAAGTTGACCGCCGCGACGCGGAACACGTTGTATAAGGCGCGGTACGTGAACTGGAACTTCGGGTACAGAAAGTTGTAAGCGTACTCGCGCTGAAACTCATGCAGCAGCAAGTCCGCTTCGGTGGGCGTCGCCGCGCCTTCCGTGAGCGAGTCGATTCGCTGCGGTTCGCTGCCGAAGCAGAACGCGAAGAGCCCGGCCAAGAGCCGCCGAGAGCCTTGCGCGGCGCAAAGCTCGCAGTCGACGCTGGCTTCGGGCGCGTCTGCGGAGCTGAAAACCAGACGCAGCACGGTGGCCGCGTCAGCTTCGGGCATTTGCTCGATGAGGCGCGCGTGCCGGGTTGCGAGCGGTTCTCGCGCGAACGCCTTGACACACGCGGCAGGGCTGCCGTACTCGTACACCGTGAGCTCCGACTTGAGCAGTTGCGCGAGCCGTGGGAGCCGTTCGCGGCAGCACTCGAGCAAGTAGAATTTGCGGAGGAAGTAAAAGTAGCGCTTGAAGAACTCTGCGTCGGCGACGCAGCACTCGAAGAAGAACACGTCCTGCAAATAGTGGCGCACGAACTCGCCACACGCCGAGTGCTCGCAGAGCGCGGCGCAAATCGCGAGCGCAAGTTCAGACTCGCTGAGCAACCTCGCCGGCTCCGCGGTCGACGCGAAAGACGAGGAGGCGCTCCGCTCAGCCGCGTTGCGGGCCTCGGGCGATGACTCGTGCTCGGGCGCGCGATCGGAGGCCGTAGCGCTCGGCTCCGCCGCGTGCGACGCGGGCCAGGCCGGGGCGCGTTTCTGTGACCGTTCCGCGCCCGCGGCGGCGCAGCGGCAACGACTGTTCGCGAGAGAGCAGATGGGCTGCGCGAGACCCGGCTCGGGATGCACCGCGATGTTATGTAGAGCTACGGGAAGCAGGTACGCCGCGAGCAGAGGCAGCAGATCCGCGGCGGCACGGGCGCGGAGCGAGGCGGGCTTTTGGGCGTCGCACGCGTCGAGCGCCACGCGCGCCTCGGCCACCTGCGCTTGCACGGCGGGCGCCAGTCGAGAACCGGCGGCAGACGCGGCGCGCGCTCTCGCGGCGAGCAGCGGCGGGCCGAACAGCAGCGTCGCCACCTCGAGCGCCGCCGGCGCTTCGCAGAAGGCCAAGTGCAGCAAGAAGTCGAGTGAGCACGTCAAGCACGTTCCGCCGCCGTCGAAGCTAGCAGCGAGGCGCAACGCGGTCTGCTCTCGCGCGTCCGGCGCAGGCGGCGACGCGCCGCGCCGCGCGAGCGCCGCGGCCACGAGCTGGCAGACGTTTAGCGCATGGAACTGGGTCGCGGCCGCGAGCGCTTCGAAGTTGTCTTGCAATGGCGCCTCGGCGACGCGCGCCTCGGCGACGCGCGCCTCCGCGCCGGGCGCGGTGTCAATCGCGCGCGCCGGCGAGAGCGGCGCGGACGCGCGGCTCGGCATCGGGGAGTCCCGCGGCAAGCAGTCGGCGAGAGGGCGAACAAACGCGCGCTGCGGCGAGGCGGCAGCGAAGTGTTATTTGCGAAACGAGCGCAGGAGGGGCGACAAAACGTCTTTTAATAAATTTAGCTTCAAAAACGTCTGAGTCGCAGCAGCAGGACATGACTGGAGATCTCGCTAGACCCACCGAGAAAAACGAGCTGCGCAAGCACAAGATGAAGCGCTTGATTCCCGGCGCGAAGTCGTACTTCAACGACGTCAAGTGCGGGCAGTGCTACAAGATTCAGACGGTCTTTTCGCACTCCTCCACGATCGTCACGTGCAAAGAGTGCAATATCGTGCTGGCGCGCCCGACCGGCGGGAAGGCGGCGCTGAAGAGCGACTCGCAGTTCCGCAGAAAGTGAACTGTTGGCGCGAGCTTATGAATGCATATGTAAAGCGGCGCTACTGCGCTGCGTTGGTTGCCTGTTGTTCATTGTTCTCGTAGCCGGGCTCCTGCTCGTTCGTCCACAGCGTCAGGTTGTCGCGCAGCAGCTGCATGATCAAGGTGCTGTCGCGGTACACTTCTTCGTCGACGCTCTCGAGCTGCGTGATCGCGTTGTCGAACGCGGTCTTCGCGATGTTGCACGCTTCGCGCGGGTTCCCGAGAATCTCGAAGTTGAACACCGAGAAGTTCAGCGCCAGCCCGAGCCGCACCGGGTTCGTCGACTGCAGTTCCTGCTCCGCGATCGTTGTCGCCTGGCGGTACGCGCGGTCGGCCTCCTGCACGATCGTCTGCTTCTGGTCTTTCAGCGGGAACTCCGCGAGGTAGCGGTAGTAGTCGCCGCGCATCTTCCAAAAGAACACGCGCGCCTCCGCGTCGAGCTTGCTCTCGTCGTTGAGGATCGTGTCGTCAAGCAGCTTGAGCACCTCGTTCGACAGATCCATCAACTCTTTCTGGATCGTCGCCTGGTACTCGACCATGATCTTGATGTTGGCGCTGTTCCCGCGCTGGCGCGACTTGTTTTCGAGCGAACTGATGATCCGCAGCGAGGCGCGGCGCGCGCCAACCGTGTTCTTGAACGCGACCGAGAGCAGGTTGCGCTCGTCGACGCTGAGCTTGCCCTTCTTAACTAACACGAGTTCTTTGATGAACTTCGCCATTTCGTCGTAGCGCTCGGCTTGCTCGGCCAAGCGAGCTTTGATAATCAAGGCGTTTTCCTCCGTTGACATCGGCGACGGATTTAGCTCAAAATTGCTTATAATTTAACTAATTTAGGTACGTAGCACACAAAATTGCGAGCTTGCTGCGTCGCGCGGTCGTGCGCACGCCCGGCGCTGCGGCGAGCCTGCGTGCGCTGCTGAATTTATCTGCACATCGACTTTGCAATTTTGCGCCGTCGAATTTTTTTTGATTCGTCGCCGGGTTCTGGAACCGCGACGCACCGATTCGCGCTCCGCCGTGCGCTCCGAACAGTAGCCGCTTCGCATGACCGACTCGGATGCCGCAGCTCCGGACCTGGCGCGGCGCCGAAAAGCGCGCGTCGACAACCGGTTGAATAATGAAACCGCGGCGCTCAAAAATAATAATCAGCTCGAGAGCCAGTTCCGGCGCATCGTGCAAGAGATCAACCCTTCGCAACAGACGTTCGAAGGCGGGCTGCTTGCGCTGTTCCGCACCGTCAAGCGCAGCGCGCCGTTTGCGTACGAGCGCCACAACCACACCTACTGCACCGAGTGCTTGGGCAGCGGCGACCTGCTGTGCTGCGACTCGTGCCGACTCAGCTTCCACGTCGAGTGTCTGAAGCCCACGCAGGCGCAGAGTTTGCTGCACGTACCGACCAGCAAGTACGGGCTGCAGAGCGCCGCGGCCGGCTGCGAGCCGAGCGAGTTCGTGCTCTCCGAGAACGACTGGTTCTGTCCCTACTGCTTGTCCGACGACATCGTGGGCCTGTGGAAGCGCGGCGTGCCGCAGCTGTTTTGGCGCGCCAAGGGCTTCGGCGCGGCGTACCGCTCGTTCATCGACGAGCGCGACGGCTGCCGGAACCCGAGCCTCGCACAGTGTAAGCGCGAAGTCGACGAGTTCGTCGCGCAGCGGCGGCCCGCAGACGCGCTGCCGCCGAACCTGCTGCTCAACTTGCTGGTGCTGCGCCGCACGCTGCAGCGCATGGGCGACGTCTACGTCTCCGAGAACAAGTTGACCAGTTCCGGCGACGAAGAGCTCGACCCTTTCCGCAAGGTGCTGCTCGAGCTGCACGCCGATCGCGTCGCGAAGCCGGAGCTCGGCGCCGACGCCGTAAAAACTGAGTTAGACGCGGAGCACGCGCCCGAAAACGCACTGAGCTCCGAAGAGGAGCGCGCGGCCAAGGAAGAAGCCAAGAAAAAGAACCGCGCGTCGCGCCGCTACCGTGTGCGCTACTCGCTGGTCAAAACCGCCAACGACGCCAACTGCACGCTGGTCCGCGTGAACATCAGCAGCAACCATCAAGTCGCGCGCGTCACGCCGTTTCTCACCGAAGCGCTCATGCTCGGGGTCAGCTACTCCTCGCTCGACCTAGATAGCAAGGAGACTTTTTACTGGGGCATGAAGAAGCGCATCGTCAACGCGCTGCGCCCGTGCATGGTCTACTCGGCCACCGCGCTGCAGCTCGCGCGCGCGGACGCCGAGCGCCGCGGCGCGTTGGTCCCGCGCAACGACGACGAACTCGCGTACTTCGTGCAGAAAGTCTTCGAGTACTGGCCGATCTGGATCGCGTACCCGCCGACGGTCGAGTATGCGCTGAAGATTTTGTACCACTCGGAGTTCGACGTCGCCAAAGCCTTTGCGTTCCTCTGCGATCCGAACTTCGACTTCTTCGGTAAGTGCGCGCCCGCGCGACGCAGTAATTTGCAAACCGCCCACCAAACCCTACCTCAACAAGTGGTGCCCCGGCGACCGCCGCGGCGAGTTTTCCAGTAAGTGCGCGCCCGCGCCACGCAGCCTCCCCGATCCCGCCGATCGAGTACTAACTTGAGTCGCCGCGCGCCGCGGCCGCAAACACGCGCGCCGCCGCCGACTGAGCGCCGTGCAGCGCCCGCTGCGCGAGTTGTTTTAATTTCGCCCTATTTTATAATCGAGATCCGATCAGCCGGGCGCGCCAGCATGGACGCGGACGCCGCCCCCGTCGCGCCGCTCGGCCTTAAGTTCGCCGTGACTTCTGACGCGCAGGAGATTCCGGGATCGGAACGCGCGCAGTGGGACTTCGCTTTGAAACTGAGCTTTTACTCGGCAGACCCGCACATCACCGAAATGGTGCGGCTGTGCTCCGCCGAAAAAGAAGCCGCGTTCAACGCGCACTGCGGCAGCGAGTTCGAGCCCGACTTCGGCTTTGCGTTCGTCGAAGTTTCGCGCATCCAGCCCGAGCCGCAGTTCCTGCTCGACGCGGCGGGCCGCGTCATCTCCGCCGAGTTGCAGGTCGACGGCTTCGATGTGCTGCCGAGCATCAAGGGCCAGTGCGTGCTGCCGCTCGACGGCTTAGTGCTCAGCAACAAGACGCAGAAAAACAGCCAGCGCACCACACAGGTCGTTGTCTTCCGCATCTGTCTCGGCAAGACGACCGTCGTCAACGAGCCGCAGCAGCTTCGCACAATTCCGCAAAACTACGACTCGGTGCTTTGGATCTCCGACGTGAACCAGATCAACCCGCTGCTGCCCGAGCCTGCGTCGCACGCGGAACCGCTCGCGGAAAAGTTCACGCACCACAAGTCGCTCGGCGCGCAGCTGCCCCACGGGCCGAACAGCGCCGTGACCAACGCGTCCTTCGTCAACCTCAAGTTCCCTCAGATGCAAGTGCTGCCACTCTACCTGTGCACCATCGACTTCCGTCCGGTCCGCGTACGGACCACGCTGCCCATCTGCGGCAGTTGCGAGTTTGCGCCCGCCAAGTACTACTGTTCAGCGGACCGCACGCACTTCTGCGAGACCTGCGACATCACGCACCACAACGTCAGCAAAATTTTGTCGAGCCACAAGCGCGTCGGCATCAACGAGTCGCCCAACATTTTCGGCAACTGCGACGAGCACACCTCGCAGCTCATTACGCTCGTTTGCGAGAGCTGCTGCAAGCCGCTTTGCGCGAACTGCCAGCTGATGGGCGAGCACGCCGCGCACACTAGCTCGCGCGATCACAAGGTCGTCTCCACCTTCGAGCTGTACAAAAAAGCCATCGGCCACGAGAGCGACTGCTCGCAGTCCATCAGCGACGTTCAGCAATCCATCAAGAACGCCACCGACCATGTGCAGCTCGTGATCAACCAGTGCATCAAAAACTTTACCGGCGCCGCGAAGCAGCTGGACAACTTCGTTGAGCTGTGCGACCAGCGCGTCAACAAGCGCTACCTGCAAATGCGCGAAGACTTTCTGTCCTCGCTCAAGCGCCAGTATTTGCTCGAGCTGCTGCTCATCACCTCCATCGAAGACTTCTGGGCGCACGTTCAGTTGACGCTACCGCCGGGCAGCTACATCAAGATGCTGCAGCGCTTCAAGATGCTGATCGTGACGTGGTTCGCGGGCGGCGACACCGAGCCGCTCTCAGACTCGAACGTCTTCGCCGAGTCCGAGTTCCACGAGGTGCAGCGCTATGCGGCGCCCGCCGACAGTCCGCTGGAGTTGCTCCGCACGGTGTGGAGCTCGCTCGGACGAAGCGAAGAAGAGTTTGACGCTTCCATCACCGTCAGCGGCTCGCTGCAAATTGCGTCCTGCGCCGGCGACGCGGACTTCGAAAAACGCGCAAACGCTTCCACCGTCGCCGACGAACCGCCGAACAAACTCAGCGAGGTCTGCAAGAACTTCAGCTCGCACGCGGCCGGCATCGACGAAAACGAGGCGCGCGAGCTCGAGCGGCTCGACGTGCTCGACTTCAAAACCGAGAGCTTCCGACTCCACGAAGACCCGCGCTACGCAGAGCGCTCTGAGTTGTACGCCGCCGCGCTCGGGGGAGATCAAGAGCGGCGCAACGCCCTGTGCCGAGTGCTGTGGGAGATTGTTTCAGCGCGAAACTTCAGCGTGTTCTCGAAACTCGTGTTCTTCTGCGCGGCGACCGACGCGACGAGCGCGCTGGCGCTCGTCAACGCGTTGACGCTGATTGCAGTCCACCTCAAACGCTACGAAACGTTCGCAAGCTGGCTTTTCAAAGTGATGTACTTGCGCTTAATCGACAACCACCGCGAGCGCTTTTTCGACAACTTGACGGACCTCACCGACTGCTTGTACGGCGATGAGATTAGCGTGTACGTCAACTACGAAGAGTTGTCGAACCCTGTCTACTTCTGCGTCGTCGCTTGCATTCTGCGCGAAAACGTGTTCAATGGCGACCGAAGCGGCAATCTGCTGCTCGACGAGGATGTGCAGCTGATCGGGAGCCTCTTGCTGCCTGTAGTCGCGCAAATGTCGTTGAAGGTTGCGGACATCGAACTGCTGCACGCTGGCGCGCCCGCGGAAGATCGCAAACTCGCGCTCGAAGCTGCCGCAGACGCCGTGCTGCTGAGCTTTGTGCAAGCTCTCACCGACAGCGCGACTGCGCTTAAATCTTTGCCGGTGTTTCTGCAGAACGTGCTCCTGCTGAATATGGCCGCGTTCGAGTACCTAAAGGGCGCAAAATACCCGGAGCTGCGCGCAGCCTTTGGTCCACTGCTCGTGCCGCGGTCGACTTTCTTCGACACGCTCCCGCAGCGGCTGTTGCAGTCGTGCGAAACAGCGGTCAGCGCCTACCTCATTCTGAGCAGTTTCTTCAGCACGGTGTTTCTGCAGCTCAGCCTAGAGCTCGATCTGTGCGAGTCCGCCGCGCAACACTCGCCGACAGAGAAGTCTGAGGCGCGCACCGCGTGCTACTTCTTAGGCAGTCGACTGCAATACCTCGCACGAATCACGTTCGCGGACATCTTGAATTACACGCCGCCGGTCCTCGCTCGTCGCCGTAACCTGGCCGAGCTGATTGCGTCGAAGAGCACTATCACGGTCTGCTCTCAGATGCTGCTGCGCTGGATGAACAATAGCATTTATCCGGGCGTCAAGCTCGCCGCGAGTAGGGCGGCGCTCAAAGAGCTGCCGGACTCAAAGCTCGAGATGCTGCACGAAGCGATTAAGCTCTGGCGCGCGACGCTGAGCAAGGCGCGCGACGCTTTCAGCGCGGAAACCGACCTGAGCGCCAAGGAGGTCTACTCAAGTTTCGACGAGCTCGACATCGTGGCGCTCGACAGACTGCTAATGATGCCCGCTTCACCGGCAGCCCCAGGCGGTGCCAACCCGCGAGTCGACGCGCCGGATCGAAAAAAAACTGATGCAGAGTGCACAAAGCAAAGTTTGCTAAATTTCAGCAGCGCGGTCTAGCGTCGCTAGCAGCCCAGCGACTTCTTGCGCTGCAGCAACTCGAGGTCTGGCGCAATGGCGTAGAACGAGTTGCTGTGAATTTTTTCGTCTATTTTGTTGTCGTAGTAGAGCTGCAAAGCTTTGAAGAAGCAAATCTCTATGATGATCGCGTAGCAGCCGCTGCGCCGCGTGTAGTCCGTGTCTGAAAAAAACTGAAAGTCCGTCAGGTTTAGCACTTTGGCCGCATTCAGTAGCCGCGACAAGTCCAGCTCTGGGTCCGCGAGGTGTAACATCTGGCAAACGTCGTACGCAGAAGGAAAGTACAGGCGCATCTCGTTCAAAAACTTGTCGTGCGTCTGGGGCAGCGGACTGCCCGTGATTGCTCGCAACAGGTAGCCAAGGTCGTACGCACCGTGGTACGTGATCCAGTGGATGGACTTCGAGGAGAGCAGTCCGCTCTTCACGAGCGATTCGCCGAATTCGCTAAAGATGATACCGGCAATCCTGGGTTCTCGGAAATCAAAACCTTTTTGCTTCATGTCGTCCATCGACGCTTCGAGCGCTACGTCTTTGTCCTCGTCAAACGCGAAGTTGAATTGGAAGCAGTTGTTGCCTGACGGCGTGCGCCCGTTCGCGTCAGCAAAAGCAAACGCAATCTGCAAACACTTCGTGACGTCTAGGGTGTACTTCACGGTCAAGTACGCGTACTCGACAAACGAGATGGGCTTGACGAGAGAGCCGCACCAACAAGCTCGAACCGCTACGTACGGATAGAACTTCACAATGTCGAGCATGTCCTCGAACGCAGATTCTAGGCCCGTTTTCCATACTTGTCTAATGCATGACATTTAGCTGCTGCGCCGCGAAGTAAAGAACGCCATGTCTAAGTGCGTTATTATTCGTATTTTTAAATATGCGATCAATTGCCACCTTCAAATAAACTGACGTCGGTGCACGATGAATCAAATTCTTGCCGCGGACGAAAAAAAGGCGTCTGGCCGCGCGCTCTGTTAACGGAAAAGTTTATTTGCGCTTGCCGTTGCAGCCGTTCGAGTTGATCAGCGACTGACCATGCATAAGTATCGATCCCACGAGCCGCCGGGTCGCGCCAAGTTGCTGAAGGAAGAGCGCTGGCGTGCAGCTGCGCACGACTTTGCGTCCAACCCGCTATTGTCTAGTAAGTTCGCGGCTGCTGGCTACTGCAGATTCGCCGCCGCCGGCTCGTTGCCGCACGCCCGCAACAGGTCTGAACGAAAGGCAGTGTAAGGCGCGAAGTGCGAACGCACTGCGCCGCGCAGAATTCAGCTGTGCGCAGCTGGTTGCCCGCTATCTGCTGCTGACGACCGCAAATCACGTCGTCACGTTCATCACGATCATGCCTGGACCGCGAATTTCCGCGCTGCTGTACTCAGTGATGGTCGACCAGTCGCTTCGCAACAGCTTGGTAGTGAGCCACCTTGCGGTGTGGGCGGCGTTGTGGTTCGGCCTGGTGCCGCTGCTTCAGCACGTAGCGGGCTTCTCGCTAGGCAGCCGCCGCAGTGTATTGCTGCTCGGCGACTTGGTTCCAGACTGCGCCACAGTGCTTAGCACGGATTGCAGCGCGCCGCGCAAAGCGATTGCACTGGCAACCATGACGCTCTGCGAGTACTTAGTGCGTTGGCTGTGCATCGTCGCCTACGCAGGCCGCATGTTTGACAATAGCAACATCACCTTGACCAGCGCCCTGGTAAGTCAAGACTTTTTCTCGCTGTTTGCGCAACGCAGCACACTGATTAAGATGTTCGGCGGTTTTTCCTTTTTCCCAAACACGCCACTATTCGTTTGCTTGTGCATCAGCGTTTTCAACCGCTTGCGTCTGCCGAAAAACAGATTGCTGCATTTGCTTGCGCTGCTTTTACTTCGAGTGCTTGTTTATAACGCTTATCTGCACTCTGCGGAAAATATTTAGCTGCCCGCTTGTGGTTAGCTACCAAGCGCTGTTCGCGCTGCTTCTCTCGACGCGTTGCGCGTGCAGCGCGATCGCTGCCGCTTTCGCACCTGTCGCCGCCGCTATTGACGCATCCACCACCATACACGGCGTTTCCAAGAGCCGTGTAAAACACGTTCTTTGGTCAATGGACTGGAGAAGCTACCCGTTCCCGATCGCCCAGTGCAAAGTTGCGAACACTGCAGATTTAGAAAACGACATCACGTGGCTTACTAGCGATTGCGAACGCGGCTGGGAAGTGCGTAGACAACTGCTGAACGCACACAATCAGTTCCGACGCATAGAGAGCGTAAATACACCAACCATGATGAAAATGGTCTGGGATTTCCATTTGGAGGCGTACTCGCGCCGGTGGGCGGCGTTCATGTGCAAAAACAGTAATGGAAATTTTTTCGAGCATAGTCCTGACGCTGTCACTGCAGTACCAGAGTGGCCCTTTCGCATGTCGACCGGCGAAAATTTGTACGCGTTGAGTGAAGTGTTTGGCGAAAACTACGACCTAGGCAAAACAGTCGAGAAGTGGTTCGCAGAGCGCGATAACTACGACTGGGCCACTGGTGAGCCGAAGCCCGGCGCCGAAAGGAGACAAGTGGGTCACTGGAAGCAGATCGTGCGGCCACAGGCGTTGATGGTGGGCTGCGCTGTTGCGACGAATTGCCACCTTGACGAGTCCGACAGCTGGAAGAGCTACGTCGTCTGCCAGTACGATTATGGAAACTTCAAATCCACGCCGTATGTCGCGCAGCGCCGTCCGATATGCTCTGCATGCCCGCAAGACTTTGATTGTTGCGAGAGCGGGCTGTGCGCAGGTTACTATCGCGCGGGCAGAAATTCGTTTTTGCCGCTGCTGAACTTGTCACAGCGTGTGCAGCACAGCGTTTGTCACAACACGGTGAACCACGAGTGCCAGCTTTCGGGGGCAAACCAGATTTCCACCGAGACAGTCTCGAAGAGCGGCGGCCTCGCTATGAACCACTGCTTCTGCGGAGAGAAGGACAGAGAGCTGGAATTTGCGAAGACCGTCAGCGACAAAGTTTTCTTCTTTCGCAACCAGTGCTACAAAGCCGGCTCCTTCAGCGATCCGGGCCTGAACGTTCTACCCTCGATTCATGTCAACTTGTACGACAACGCTTAGAAGCAGCGTAGCGTCCCGCTCCTAAAATAGCCCTCGGCAGTGATCATTATTTATTCATTTAATAATTGTTTGAGCTGCAGAGCGGGGGACATGGGCAAGGTATGTTGCGCCGCGTCAGACGCAGGATTACTACAAAATTTTGGATTTGCCGCGCAGCGCGTCTGCCGCGGACGTGAAAAAGGCCTACCGCAAGCTCGCGGTTAAGTGGCATCCCGACAAACACCAGAATTCGCCGGACTTGAAGGTAGCTGAAGAGAAGTTCAGAGACGTTGCGGAGGCGTACGACGTGTTGAGCGATCCGGAGAAGAAAAAGATCTACGACGCGTATGGCGAAGAGGGGCTTAAAGGCGGCATCCCAGGCGGGTTTTCAGGCGCGACGCACAACATGGGCGGCGGCGGCACGCATTACACGGTGTACCAAGGCGTCGACGCGGACGATATCTTTTCGAAGTTCTTCGGAAAAGGCGGCGGTTTCGATGTCTTCGGCATGGGCGACGGATTTTTTTCGAACGCGAAGATGGGCGGCTTCGGTGGCGCAGCGCAGCCGGAGGTCGAGGGCAAAGAGTACCACATGAACCTGAATGTGACGCTCGAAGATCTTTACACGGGCGTCAAGAAGCGGCTGAAAGTGAGCCGCACTCGTTGGAACGGCAATGAGCGCTACATTGACAAAACCTTTCTGGACATTCAAATTAAGAAGGGCTGGAAGGACGGCACGAAGATTACGTTCAAAGGCGAGGGCGACCAAGAATCGCCAAACCACCGACCGGGCGTTCTCGTGTTCGTTATAAAAACGGCGCCGCACGACCGCTTCAAACGCGAAGACCGCAATCTGGTCGTGTACCAGTCCATCACGCTGCGCGAGTGTTTCATTGGCTTTGTAGGCAAGTACACCACGCTCGACGGACGCACGCTGAGCGTCAGCGTGCCGTACATCATTACGCCGCAGACGACGCGCACGCTGAGCGGCGAGGGCATGCCAGACCAGAAGTCTGGCGTCAAAGGGGATCTGATCATCCGCTTCGACATCAAGTTTCCAACGAGTTTGACAATGACGCAGCGCAGCGCCATCGTTAGCGCGCTAAGCTAGAGCGCAGCGCTCGCGCGCTTCGCCCACTTGGGTAGTTAAATATGCATCTTAGAGAGGCGGTTGGCCACGCGATGCGCATGAGACCCTCCGGCGGGTTTGGGCGAGAAAGTCTGCGCAGAACGGCTCCGTCGCGTTCAGCGAGTTTGCGCGCAGCGGCGCCGCCGCGTGTAAGGCACGCGCTCACACTCACGCTCACGCTCAACCGACAATTTTGCATTCGGCGTCGTAGAACTGGCTGAAAGTGCCTTCGAAGCTGAATAGCTGCGCACAGTTTTTCTTGAAGTAGTAGATGTGTGTGGCCACAGCGTCGAGCAGGAACTTGTCATGGCTGACGAGCAGCACCGCGCCCTGGAAGCTGTTGAGCGAGTCAACTAGCTCGGAGATCGTCTCGAGGTCGAGGTGATTGGTCGGCTCGTCGAGGATGAGTAGCTGCGGCTTTGCGAACGCGATGGTGGCGAAGACAATGCGCGACTTTTCGCCGCCGGAGAGCAGGAAGAGCGGCTCGAGCGGCTTGTTCTTGGTGATGCCGAAGCGCGCGAAATGTTCGCGCGCCTGATCCGTGCTGATTTTTTGGCTGGGATAGAACTGCTTAAGGTGCTCAACGGCGTCCAGTGACAGGTCGAGGTTTTCGATGTGGTGCTGGTTGAAGTAGCCGAACGTGAGGCGCGGGTTCAGCGCAACCGAGCCTTCTGTGGGTTGCAGCTCGCCGATAATCAGCTTGAGTAGCGTGGACTTGCCACAGCCGTTCGGACCGCAGATGCAAATGCGAGAGCGACGGTCGACCTGCAGGTTAACGCCCGAAAAGAGCAACGGACTGTTGACGTTGTACGCGAACGACACATTTTCGGCAGAGAGCAGCGGGTCGTCTACTGGAAGGCCGCTATCGAAAGGCAGCGCGTACACAGCCGATTCTTTGACTATTTCAACGGTCTCGAGCTTGTTCAGTTGTTTCAGTCGCGACTGCGCCTGCGAGGCGCGCGACGAGCACTTGTATTTGTCGACGTAGCCCTGTAGCTGCTGCGCGCGCGCGCTCGCCTTCTGCGCATGCCGCTCCTCTTCCTTGTGCGCAATCTCACTCGCCTTCCGGTAAGACTCGTAATTTCCGCGGTAGTAGTTGAGTTTCTGCTGCTGCAGTTCGATGATGTCCGTGCATACAGCGTTTAAGAAGCTCCGCGAGTGCGACACGATGAGATATGTGATGTTCGTCTTTTTGATAAACGCGGTCATCCACGCTATGGCGTAGAGGTCCAAGTGATTGGTCGGTTCGTCGAGACACAGCAGGTCGGGCGTCGAGAAGATGGCCTTCGCGATCATTACGCGCATCCGGTTGCCGCCGCTTAGCTCGCGCAGCAGCGAGTTGGTTGACTGCTCGCGCGAAAGCCCGAGACCCATTAGAATTTCGAGCGCGAGCTCCGGCGCGCGCTCCGCCTCGATGCGCTCTAGATTATCGTACACCTTTGCAAGCTGCAGCGCAGCTTCGGGCACGTGGTCGGCGTGCAGCTTGAGCCGCGACTCTTCTGCAAGTAGTTCGAGGCGGTCGACGTCGGCGGCGAGCACGGCGTTCAGCGGCGTTTCGAACAAGTACAGGTCGGGCTCTTGCTCGACGAGCACAATGTTCAGCGCCTTTGGAATGCCCGGAATCGACTTCCTCACCAAGTGGCTGAGCAGCGTGGACTTGCCGCAGCCGTTGCGTCCGACCAGCCCGTAAACACGGCCGCGCGAAATGCGCAAACTAGCGTCGGTGAGCAGGTGCTTGCGGCCCGCGGAGATGCAGACCCTGTCGAGCTGGAAGTCCGCGAGGGTGTCCAGCGTTTCGCGGCCGTGCAACCGGCGCGGCGGCGGCATGGAGACTTTGCTCGCCTCCCACTGCTTGAGAATCTTCATGCGTTTTTCCAGCGCGTTTTCGTCCTGCTTGCGCGCTTGCTCCGACATGTCGAGGTCGCTGATGATTTTGCAGGAGACGCTGCTAACCTGGATGTCCAGAAAAGGGTCTAGGTACGTCGCGTGCTGATACTCCAAGCTCTCAAGCGCGTTGAGCAGCTGCTTGTGCTGGGTCGGAAACCGTGCTGCAATGGCTCCGTTCGTTCGCAAGTAGGTGCGCAGTTCGAGCGCCATGGTCTTAAGACTTTCGTCCTGCTCGTCGCGCAGTTTTTCACGCAGCGAGGAGACGATTTGCGCGATGGATCCGCTCCGCGCAACACTTTCCGTTAACTGCTTGAACACGGCAGCTCCCAGCCGCTGCTGCAGCTGATAGAGCGTCGCGTTTTCGGGGGCAATTTCGGCAGAAGCGATGCTCATTTCGGGGCGGACTTCGGAATTTTCATTATATTTGCGAGAGATATTGCAGTATGCTGGGCAGCGCCAACCAGTTGCTGCGCAGCGTTAGACTGCATTCTCTCCGTCTGTACCGAGTCACATGCTTTGTACAAAACCACCCCGACTTGTACTACGGCAGCGAGATCGTTGTGAAGAATGTTGACTCGTTTGAGTGGACTGATGTGTCGCGCGGCGATTACTCCCACTTTCTCACGCCTCCCGAAGCGGAAAACGCGCCCGAGCCTGACCCGCAGCGCGCCAACTACGAGGCGTGGATTTTGAACGACGGCTCGCTTTCGATTCTCATTACCGTCAGTCACCATCGTGTATTCGAGGCGTTTCGCCGCTTGCCGGACAACTTGCTCAGGTTTCACAACATTCAGCTTTTTTCCGGCACCGGAACTGGCAAAAGCTACCTCGTGCTGTACTTGGCGTTGCGCCTCTTTGCGCTGGACCTGAGTTTCAACATGAGCTACACGCTGCACAGCCGCACGTGCTACTGGTTCGACAAGCGGAAAAACGCGATTTACCGCGTGCTCGGCACCAGCGCTTACTGCTCCGAAAGCCACGATGAAGACAGCGGCTACTGCTTTTTTACGCCTGTCAAGTCTGCAAAAGACTTGCAGCCCTTCATGGACAAACACATCGACGCCTTTTTCCAGCCGCTCTCGCGCTTGCTGCTCAACGACCTCGCGGGCTACCGGAGCGACTCGCTGAACTACTCGGTCTTTTTGACCACTTGCTCGGTGAACGAGTCTGTCACGTGGTACTGGCCTCGCTTCATGCCGCATGAAGCCACGCTCGTTTTGATGCTCTCGCGCATGGAGTACGACGGCTCCTTAGATACGCTAGAAGCGGCGCTTTCCTGTGCGCTGGAGCCCGATGGCAAGACGGAACTGCGGCGCGCCCTGCAAACTGGCTGCGGCTACGACCTGAAGAGCGCGGTCGTCAGTCTGAAGGTGCGCAGCACGCACTGGCTGTTTAGTCCAATTAAGCAGATGATTTTCGCAGTCCAGCCAAAAGTCGTGCTGAACTTGGCTCTCGGAAGGTACTTGTCGGTCAACTCGTTCCCGCTCGGCTCTGCTTACTCGTACGTGCTGGACACTCGCGAGCGAAAGAACCGCGGGGCTTCTTACTTCTACCACTGCTTTTTCGTGACCAGCGGCGACTGCGCTCGCACGCCAACCGCAAAAACGCGTAAGCAGCGGCTTTCGTCCGCCGACCAGTTCTTCGAAAACTTCACGCTCAACGACGAGGAATTTTTGCAAAAACAGCGCGAGCTCGCGACGTTTGAGCTGCGTGAAGACAGCGCCTTACACAACATGATGTGCGTCG
>NW_020873735.1:354741-405331 GCF_001901225.1 Dermatophagoides pteronyssinus
CAGCGCCTTACACAACATGATGTGCGTCGTGACCAACAAATACGTCTACGTCGCGTTGGTGCTCAAAACCATGCAGGCCTCGCGCTACATGCTGTACACGAAGGCGCAGCAGCTGAACGCGCTCGCCTTCGCGTGTCTGGTGGCCAAGTCCGTCTTGATTGATGGACTCAAGCTCAGCAGACGGCGCTGCGTGGGGCGCAACGCTGCATTCCACGTTGCCTACGACGCGGAGCGACTCGTCGCACTCGTGCAACACATTCGCAGCGCGCAGCGCGGCGGTTCGGCTGACAAACATTTATCGCCTCCGAACTCTTCTCAGAACAATGTTTCTGGTCTCGTCGACGGCTTGCCCGCCGTCGCGGCGCACAAAGACGCGCTCATTCTCTACGCTTCTTCAAACGCGCTCTATCACCTGCTGCTGCTGCCGGCGCGCGAATCTCGGAACGCCGTCGCCGCGGCGTGCGGGCCGCCTGCCAGCGACGGCGCTATCTTAATCAACTGCGCAGTCGGCAAACGCTACTGCTTCCGCTTCTACGGCACGACGGGCGTTCTGAAGGAAAGTTTTATGCCCGACGCGATTGTCGAGGCTCGGCTTTCGGAGCACCTGACCGACCAGGAGATTAATTTGATACTCTCCGGGAACTTGCACGCGTTCGCAGCTGAGCTGCAGACGACCGCGCTCCTGGCACGCAACCGCGTGCGGCTCGTGATGTTCAATGACGAAAAGCAAAAAATTGTAAAAAGCTATTCATTCAAAGATCTGATGCTGCGCCGACTCTGTTGCTTCAGCCGGAGCAAAGACGACTACCGATTCACCGATTCTGTGAGTTCTTGATGAGCGTCATAACTTCGTTCGCCTGGCTCTTTTCAAGTATCTTCACTGACTGCTCGCGCAAACTTTTGTCGAGACTCATACGCATCCGGTCCATTTGCGTAAACGTGCGGAACCTTTTGTAGTAGAGAATGGCCACGATAAAGCGCAACACCACAATGTACAGCACAGCGAGCACGCTGCAGAATGTGTAGTCAGGGAAATACTGGTTCTGTTTGATCATCCAGCTGCCTATGCCCTGCACCATCAGTAGCTGCGGGGATATGAACAGCAAGTTGTGCATGTGCGCCGTCACGTTGGAGTGGAAGCGCCAGAGCCCCGCCAAGCTGATCTCGATGGCGAAAATGCTCATTGTGCACAACACCACGTACTGCGGCACGATGCCGAGGAACAACGCGAAGCGCGACAACGTAGAACCGTACGTTGTGGAGAACAGAATCAATGCAAACCTATACATTAATATTTGCGGGGTTTTGTAATTGCCTGCCATGATCTCGAGCATCAAACAAGCTAGAGAAAGGAAGCTGATGAAACCGAGCTGTGCGATCAAGTCGATCATGTGCGCCACCGTCAAAGGGTAGTGGTTGCGCAGCGCCGCCAAGTACAGCATGTCGTACGTGTTGTTCGTAGCCACCCACAGCGCAGTGCCGACCACTGAGTAGAAAATCGAATAGCACGCGAGCAGCACCAAGTAGTCGGCAGCCTCTGACAGTAGAGTTCCCTGGTAAATGAAGATGCGTTCTTTCGTGATGAGCAGCTCGATTAAGCTGAAAGAAATTGCTGAGAGCAGCAAAAAGATCAGCGTCGTGAAATTCGCCTTCAACATCCGCAAACAGCCAGCGGACAAAATGCGGAACAGCTTCCAGCGGTGCTGCTGGAATAGCAGCCGCTCTTTTTTCTTCAAACACGCGCAACATGAGCAGCCATCGCGCTCCTTGCTGAAGAACGTTTGCCGAGAATAGTCGTAAACGACGACGCGGTCGCGGACCGGGTAATCGCTCGTTTCGTGGCAGAGCAACGTCTCGCGAAGTGTTTTCGCGTCCGCGCACGCGGCCGAGTTGACCTCCGTCTTCGCGGCGCGCGGCTCGAAACTTTTGCTGCGCATCTCTTTGATGCCGGGCATCACGTTGCGCAACGACAATTCCTCGCAAACCGGCAGCATTAAGTCGCCGGTGCCTACCGTTTGCGCAGCGTTGTGCATGCGCGCCTCCTGTACGCGGTTCTCAATGATTTCACTCTCTTCCGTCTTAGTGCGATAAAACGTTTTGATTTCTTCCAAACTCAGCGCAGGCGCGTCGCCATCAGTGCCGTTCGCCGTACAATTTGAGGCCGCGCGCATCAGATGCTGGCCGTCCGGCTTTGGACTGCTTCCGTGCGTTCCGCCAGCCCGCGGATCAGTCTCCGCGCCGGAGTTGTGGTGTGCACTGCGTGCACGGGACATAGCCGTCAGCTCGCCGCCGCTCGTCATCAGCGACCCGGAATCTTGCGACTTACGCAAACTGGAAAACATGAACCGAATAAAGTCCACGTTCTTGTTCGCGGGATGCGCCAGTCGCTTCCAAAATCCGAGAATGTCGGCACCGTGGTACATCAGTTCGCCGTTAGAGAACGCGGAAACGTGACTAGCTAGCTGCACCATCTCGAATCGCGGCGCGTTTATTGACGCAATGATGGTCAGCCCCGAGTCCGCGATGCTGCGTAGTATGCTCAACAACTGAACGGCGTTCACGATGCTTAAGCCGCTCACCGGAAAGCTCAGCACCAGCACTGATGGGTGCCGTAACAGCACCATCGCAATGCTGAACAGCAAAATGATGAGCTTCTGGTTGCGCGCATCCATTTTAAACGTGCGGTTGCGATAGCTGCGATACATGCTCAGCCCGGCTTGTTGAATGATATCGCACACCGCAGCTCGCGCGCGATAGCGAGACTGTTCGAGGTGGTACACCTGGTATTCGAACACCAACGCCTCTTCGATAGTCAACTGCGAGGGGATTTCCTCAAGGTACTCCACATCCTGAATGAGCAGTTCTGGGCGGCAAATCAGCGCCTTGTCGTAGTATAGCGCGCCCAGCGTGCAGTATGCGCGAAGCTCTTTGGTCTCTTCGTCGGGCAGAAACGCGTTAGTTAGCGCCCGCACGAACAAGTCGGCCGAGCCGTCGTTGGAGATTGCGAGACACAAACTTTTCCGTGGCAACTGTAGGCTGACGTTGGAGACCACCGGCGTGCCGGCGTCCAAAACAGACAATTGGTCTATAACAAGAGACATTGATTTCTCCTTGTTAACAACGCCAGCGCGAAGCGCATCGCAGACTCGCAGCTCCAGTCACGAAATATAAAGAACTCGCGAGCTAATTTTTCGAAATTTGCTAATTCAATTTAGCTTGTGGCGTTCGCCATGCGAACAGCTTATTTATAAATGTTGCGCTCACATAATTTGCTAAGGTCGCTACGGGCGCGAGGGAAGCTGCCAGCAGGATGCTGATCGTCCACTGCACAGCATTTAGCCCGTTTGGTGCCAGTCCCACCGTCTGTCCTGCGAACTGCACAATTGCTATTTGCACAAGCAAAACGGCAAATAACATGCTCGTGATTAGCTTGCTTCCAAGTATGCTCAACAGCACGGGTCCTTTGTAACGCGCGTGTACATAGCGGCTCGTAAACAGCGCGACCAGTGTGAACAACACTAGAGTGTTGAACAGAAAGGTGTACCGCGTGAGTTTTAGGTCGGTCTCCGCGTGCGCGACTGGAGTGGCGGGTGTTCCGAGCGCATGTTTTGCGATGCCTAAGGTCACCGCGTCTTTCGCGTCCCACCCGACGAGCCGCAGACTCTGCGCTCGCGGCCACGGGACATAATAGATGCCGAACAGAACTAGCGCCACATAGCTCATCTGCACTAAAAGCATCCAGAGCATTTCGTTAGTAAGTAGCGAGTCGTCGCGCTTCGGTGGTTTTCGCGAGAGTAAATCGTTTGACGGCTTGCCCAACGCATACGAGAGCGGCCCAACCGTATCGAGCACTAAGTTGAGCCAGAGTATTTGAATTGGCGTCAACAGTATCGTGTTGTGGAACACGCTCGTGACAAATAGCAGCAGCAACACAGCCAAATTGATGCTCAGTTGGTATATCATGTAGCTTTGGATGTTCCGAAGTATGTTTCTGCCCCACTCAACCGCTTTCACCACGCTGTTGAAGTTGTCGTCCAGCAAGATCACGTCTGAGGCGGCCTTGACGATTTGCTTGCACGTCAGCCCCATAGCGAAGCCCACGTCTGACAGGTTCAATGCCGGCGCGTCGTTGGCGCCATCGCCAGTGACGGCCACCACGTGGCCTTGCGCCTTCAGTCCTAGCACCAACGCGTACTTATCGCTCGGTGTGCAGCGCGCTATGACCGTAAGTTTGTCAGCTATCGCATCGAAGCCGCGCTGGTTTTCGAGATATTGGGCGCAAGTCTCGGTCGCTTGCGGAGGGCGCGAAGCCGGTCTTAAATCACTTTTTTTCGCTTTCACGAGCACTTCTTCGTCCGCAGCGTGCGGCACGTCAGATACGTCTGGGTTATTGAGCACGCTCGTTTCCTCTTCTTGGTTAATGACAGAACCGACGATCCTGCGCAAGTCGTGACCCGTTAACGCGACATGTGCTTCATTTTCCTTGTAAATCCCAGCCTCCTTCGCGATTGCTTTGGCAGTTTCCAGACTGTCGCCCGTGCACATGATGATTTTTATAGATGCAGACTCGCATCTGCGCACTACTTCAGGGATTTCCGTGCGCAACGGGTCTTTGAGGCCTGCGAGTCCGACGAAAACCAAGTTGCTCAGGAATGTAACGTCAACGCAAACTGCGTCATAGTCCTGCACACCGTTTTCTACGGCGGGCAACGTGAATGCCTTGTAGCACACGCAGATAGATCGTAAACAGTTTTCGCCAAACTTCTTGTTCACTATGTGTTCAATGTGATCGCGCTTCTCGCTGTTCAGCTGTTCGACGAGCCCTTCTCTGCTCGCAATTTTGTCACATAGTGAGAGAAGAACTTCAGGCCCTCCCTTGAGAAGCGCAACGTGCAAGTCACTCTCCGGGTATTTCAATAGGGTACACATGAATTTGCGCTCGCTTGAGAACGGAATCGTGTGAACTACTTGAGGGTCTGCAGCGCCATGATCCCCTACGAGGAACTGTGTAAGCAACCGCGCAACTTTGCGCTTATCGTAGTTAATTTTGTTGGAATACAGAAAGCGTAGCAGCGCGCACTCGGTCGGGTTGCCTACTTGCTTGTACGTTTCGTTGGGATAGAGCGAAGAAGCGTCGAGCTTGCTGACTTTGGCAGTCACATTGTTCTCCACGCAGAACGCCAGAATTTCGAAAGCAGGGTCGTCGTGCAGTTCGCCTTCTAGCTCTGAAAACGAGCTTTGGTCTTTACGCGAGCAGTCTTGCTGATGCAAGGATAGTTCGCGAATCGGAATCTCAGGGTACTTGTGCAAGTTTTCCCACAGGTTCTCTCCGACGTATAACGCGTCCACTGTCATTTTGTTAGAGGTGAGAGTGCCAGTTTTGTCTGTGCAAATGACCGAGGCGCTGCCCATGGTTTCGCAGGCAGAGAGTTTCTTCACGAGTGCTTTGTCCTTCGTCATGCGCCGCATACCGAGTGCTAGCGAAAGCACGATACTCAGAGGCAGCCCTTCCGGCACGGAGAATGCAATTACTGCGACCAAGTTCATTATCGCTCTGTTGAGTGTTTTACTAGCGGTGCCCCAAGTTAGTATCACTGTGCCATGGTAACATTCGACAAAGAAGCGAATCAATTGAACTAGAAAAAGCACGACACAGACCGCAATCACGTTCTTGCCGATGCGTTTTGAGAAACGTTTAATCTTTTGCTCGAGAGGGTTGCTGCTAGCATTGCTGCTCAAGTTCTTCTCGATACTCCCCGAGATGGTTTGCGTTCCCACCGCGAGAACTAAAATAACAGCATTTCCGTCCAGTACAAAACTTTCCGCAAGAACGACGGGAGAGCGGAGCTCGGCGCTGCCGGCAGCGCCGTCGTCCGCAGAAGATTGTGTGCGAAACTGCTCGATTGCGAAATCGCAGTCTGTTTTGTAAACCGCCCGAGACTCTCCGCTGATAAAACTTTCGTCTACCGACAAATTGTTTGAGCGGAGAACAAGCGCATCTGCGGGCACCGAGTCTCCAGCTTCAAGCAACACCAGGTCTCCGCAAACTACAGCTTCAATATGAATTCTGACGTCTTTGCCGTTCCGCAGCACCCGAATCTCGCGTTTCACTGAGTTTTGTAGCAGTAAGAAGCTTCGTTGCTTCGCATTGTTGATACACGCCGACACGAAGATAAGTACAAGAACTAGTAAGATTACCACAACAGACTCGATATACTCTAGCGCTTCTTTCGTTTTCGCTATGCCGTGAATGATCAAGCTCAGCGCTGCGATACCGAAAAGCAGTTGGTACATGAGGTCATTAGCGCTGTTTGCGAGCATGCGAAGAAAGCTCACCTTCTTCGGCGGCTGTTGCTTGTTCGTTCCGTACACTTCCAACTCAATCAGTCTCTGTTCCAGCGCATCAGCATCGCTTGCGCAGAGGCCGTTCGCTGCATCTGTGCCGAAAAAACCGAGCAACGCAGCCTGACTTCCGCACGCCAGAACGGCTTGAATATCTTCGGTTGCTTTTCGGTTTACATACGCAGCAGGAATGCTGCGTATCTGCTCATACTCTGGCATGTCACTTCTGTGGTGTGGAAAGTGGTGGAATTATAGAGCGCACGTTCATTAAAACGGTGCGAAAATATAGAGCGCAGCGCAAGCATTGTAATAAAAAGCAGCTAATAATTTCATTCGATTCGTATAGTCTGTCACTGCAGTATGGGGTCTGATGACGACTCGTCAGATTTTTCGCTGAGTTCTCTAAACTTCAGCGGAGATTCCACCGGGGAAAGCGAGGCAGAAAGTGAGTCGGAACAGGCGTCGCAGACGGATTGCGAATCTGTGTGCGAAGCTAAATCGTGTTGGACGCAGCATGGCCTTTCCAAATCGCTGATCGAGGGGATTAAGTTGCTGGGCTACAGCGCTCCGACAAAAGTTCAAGCGCAGAGCATCAAGCACGTGCTGGAAGGCAGGGACATGATGGTAATGGCGGCGACAGGCGTTGGCAAGACCGGCGCATATTTGATTCCTTGCATCGAGCGATTGATGCGGTTGCCGGCCGTGAGGTTCCGAACGATGGTGAACAGAAAAATCAATTACGGTAAGACGCGTCCACAGTGCTCAATGCTCGTGCTGCTGCCTTCGCGTGAGCTAGCGGCGCAGTGCCACTCTGTTTGCAGTAAATTGTGCAGCCATCTTCCGTTGAAAACTTTGCTGCTTGCCGGCGGCATCAATCTGCAGCAACAGGAAGCGGACCTGCGGAAAAACCCGGACATTGTCATCGCGACTCCTGGTCGCTGCTTAGATCTGCTCTTGAACTGCTCTTCGATTTCACTTCAGGACATTTTGATTTTGGTGTTTGATGAAGCGGATAAGTTGCTCGATCAGGGGTTCACCGCCGTTTGCACAAAAGTAATTGAAAACGTGAATCCGCACCGGCAGTTTTTATTGTTTAGCGCTACGCTATTTGACAAAGAAAACGTGTTCACGCGAGTCGCGCTCAAGGACGCTGTCAAGCTGTTCATTAGCTCAGACGATACTGATCCGGCTTACGCTAAAGTATCAAAGAACATAGACATAACGTTTTATGGACTCGATACGGAAAGCCTGCGCTTCGCAGCTTTGTACCAGCTTCTCGAACAGCGCATCCGAGATGGTGCTAAAAAGACCATTGTTTTCTTCAACACTAGGGCTACTACGAATTTTGCGGCGAGGCTGTTTTCGAAGCTTGAACTCGCTATCTGCATAGTTGAGCTGCATGCAGCACTAGACAATGACGCTCGAGCCACTGCTGTTAAACGGTTCACTAATGAAGATCGTGCCGTGTTGTTCTGCAGTGATCTTATGGCGCGCGGAATCGATTTACCTGGCGTTGACCTCGTCGTCATGGCGGAAATACCAGGAGACCACATTGTCTTCACACACCGCGCTGGAAGAACTGGGCGGTTTGACAAACACGGCGAGGTTCTTGTGTTATTTTGCACTGAAACAGAGCGTAATGCGATCAAGTCTATCTACAAAAAATGCCGCACTAGCGCCGACAGAAAGTTTTCGGTCAAGCGAGTCTTCAAAGAAGACGAACTGTCAAACGAAATGCTTTACATAAATAGAGCTAAAAAGCAAATCAGACTTGAATACATTGATGAAAAGGCTCAGAAAGATTACAATAACACGAAGGAACTGGCCACCCGACTGGAGTCTGGACAGAGCTCCGTGAACGTTAGAAAAGCGGACGATGCGTCTCGACGAGTTTGGATCAAAACCACCGAAAAACAAGCGAAGCGACACAAAAAAACGCAGCGTTTCTAGATCTGATGCTTCACGAAACATTTATTGGTGACGCTTCGCGTTCGACGCTGCGCATCACGCGCATCATAGTTTTCTCTGCGATTCACACACAATCTTGATTTTTTTCAATATGATTGGCTATCGTAACTACCGGCTAGTGCCGCTAGTAATGGTTTCAGTTTCTGAAGCTCTAGCAGACAAGGCGACGCACAGTCACCCCGTTGCTCATTCCAGCTCGCTCCACTCCCATGGATCACACACATACGATGAAATTCCAATGCATAACGTTGGCCAGTTTGTTCCTGTTGGAAAAGGCGTGGTGGCTGGCGCGCCGATGGTAACGCAGAAAGAATACGCTGACATTCTTGAACCGCAGCTATTTTGTCCCGACGGCTTTGACGTTCAAGGAAAGGCTTGTGTAAAAATCGAGTATGCGCCAGTTACAACGAAATGCCCTGATGGCTTTATGCAGGATAACACGAATTGCGTTCAGTACAAGCGAGTCAAAGCTGCTATGCAGTGCCCGGAAGGTACTTTGCTAAAATCTGGCCAGTGTGAGGTAATGGAGTACTCTCCGAGCGTTCTCACCTGTGATATTGGCTACAGTCTTCAAGGAAACTCTTGCGTTAAAGAAATCATTGAAGCATCATCGCACGTATGTCCAGAAGGATATTCCAAAATGAACCAGGACTGCATCAAAATTACGAAGCTCCAAAGCTCGCAATCCTGCCCTGATGGCTACGTTCTCAACAACAAAAAATGCGAATCGTATGTTTACGAAAAGGCGCTGGCTGATTGTCTGCCGGGATACAATCTAGTTGAAAACACCTGTGTCAAAATAATAAAGCACCAACCGAATACTGTTTGTCCAAGAGGCACTAAAGCTTCAGCGAACGATGACACCTGCTTTATCGAGAAAGTGTACAAACCCGAACACCGGTGCGACCCTGACGGCGAAGCCAAAGGCAAGAACTGTTACTTCACTCTTCGACAGAATGCTGCGTTTCGTTGCCCGTCTGATTTCGTGAGAAAAGGCGAGCGCTGCATTAAAATTGAAGAGCGTCCCGTTGAGCCCTTCTGCGAGCCTGGCTACACTCTAGACGGCGACGAATGCTTCAAGAACTACGTGCAGAAAGCGGATATTATTTGCCCCGAGAACACTATTAATAAGAACGGCGTTTGCGTTTCTGTGGAAACTGTGAAAGTGGACATAGTGTGTCCCAAAGGCTACACCCTGGTTAACGAAATTTGTCAGATCAGCATAAGCAAGCCAGTTATCGTGCGCTGTCCTAAGGGTTACAAGGCTACGTATGGTGACGAGTGCGAGTTACTGCTTTCGATGGCGCCTGACGTGGTGTGCCCGGAGGACGCCGTGCTTAAAAACGGACAGTGCGAGCGCAAAGAGACTGTGAGCACAGTGCTTACCTGCCCCGCAAACGCAACTCTGCTGAATGGATCGGAGTGCGTGAAGTTAGTAACCCACGCAGTCAAACCGACCTGCCCGCGCGGCTACACGCTTAACAAAAACGAGCAGTGCGTTAAAACTCTGAACGCCCCTGCTGTATACACCTGCGCGGCTGGGCAGGTGATCAACGACGAATGCGAGACAGTAGTAACCCAAACGACACACGCTATGTGTCCGAGAGGATATTTCGCGTTAAATAACCAGTGCGAAAAAACCACTATCATCGACGCGAAGCTGGAATGTCCGAGAAAGTACAAGTACCGCAACGGACTATGCTTGAAGGTCTAGTTGACGTCGCATAAGTTTCGCTTGATTGATGCGCAACTTAGCAAAGCGCTTAAGACTAGACACTGCTTCGTCTGTTGCTCTATTATGTTTCAATTGCGTAGAAGTATCGTACCGTCTTGACCATTTCGTGCTGGCTTTGTTTGTATGCAAATGCAGCTCTTTTTGCGACTTAACTGATGAGCTAAGGGAGCATTTGATTGAAGCTGCATGGCTGAAAACTGAATCTTTGCACGTAGCCGTTCCGCTATACCGCTTGCTCATACTGCTCGCCAAATTGCTGCAGTACAGCTTTGTAGATGTACGTTTCTTCGATTTGCGAACTGCGCCATCGCTAATGAATCGTTCTTATGACGAGCATTTGCGTGCTGTTTCTAGCGCTGCTTTGCTCGTGCAGCGCTTGTACGGTGCATCTGAGAAAGAAATTTTGCTTGGTGCAGAGTTTAGAGAATCTGCGCTTCAGCGACTCTTGTTGTCTCCAGAACCCATACACGGTGCGGCCGAGACTTCCTGTCTCTTAGCTGGCGCCCGAGCTGAGACAACAGACGCCTCTTTAAGCTTCAAAATGAGCTTCAACGGGCTGCAAATGCAGTTGACTGCCGTGCTGAACGAGCAGTGGAAGAGGCACGAGAATTTCTGCAGCACTTGGCAGAGCTTTTTCCACGCTTATGAGCGGTTGAGCGCCGCGCTTGGCGTTACTAATGAACTGGGCGCACCGCAAGCGTTGAGCTTTTTGGCTTTCCACTTTGAGTTACGCGAGGCTTGCTGTGTGGACGGTGTTGCGTTGCCGAGTCCGACGAACAGGTGGTTGCTCAGTTCAGGCGTGCGCTTTGGCGTGCCCTACGCGTTGATACCGGGCGCGCCAGATGAATTCCACTCGCGCGTGCTGTGCGCAGAAAGCGCGCAACTGTGCTACAGAGACCTCGTCGGAAAGCTGCGCTTAGCTGAACAGTGCAAAAAGTTGCTCCTGTTGCTAGATCTGTCGCAGCAGGAGGGGCACGTTAATTTGGTGAGCCGAAAACGGCCGGGGCGACTCGAATAATATTGCGTAAATTCTAAAAACTCGAAGCGATGGTTCTGCTCAACAATAATGGAAAAAAGAAACCTCTGAAGGAAGAAAAAAAGCAAAAACCCGAAGAGGACGAAGAGCAGCGAAAATTCCGCGAGCAGCAGCGCAAGCTGGCGGCCGCGACGAAGAAGGCTGTGGCTGCGATGAAAAAGTAAATTGATTTTCTATATAAGTAAAAGCGAGCGAGTCGATGCTGTTGGCTTGGCGGCGTCGAGCTGCGGAGCGCGCGCGAGAGACGAGCGAGTTCTGCTGATCTCCGAATTAATTTAACCGGGATGTACGCTGCTGAACTTATTAGTTTGTATAATGCGTTGCCCTGCGCACAGCAGCGCGTGGTTCGCGCAGTGGCGTGGACGGTGGCGGCCCGAAATTACGCGTACGTTTCGCCCGAGATTTTGCGAGCGTTCGGCTTGCCGCTCGCAGACGGCGCTGCAGAGCCCGCGCCGGAGCGGAGCGCAGCGGCCGCGGCGACGCGGCGCGGCAAGCCCACGCGCGCAGAGCTTCGCGCGGCGAAGGCCGCGAGCCGCAAGAGCGCCGCCGCCGCATGCAGCAAAGCGACGGACGCGCTGAACACTCGCTACTTGCGAAACTATGCGCGGTACGCCAAGTACTTGCTCGCGCTGCATCGCGCGCTGGGCAAAGCCGTGCCTCCGAACGGCGCGGTGTTGCAGTATCTGTACTCGGGACTCGCCGCGGACCGCAAAGTGCCGGTGCCGCGCTGCTTCTACGCCGAGAAAGATCTGTTGCGGAGCGTCGGCGCGCCTCAGCAGTGGAGCAAGATCGCGCTGCTCCGCGCGGCGCTGGACGACCCGCAGCGGTTTGACGCGGTTGTGCAAATCCCGCCCGCTTGCGCGGCGCGCGTACGCTTTCTCGCGCGGCTGCACCAGTTCGCAGAGCTGCAGGCCGCGCTGCGGCCAGCGTATGTCAACGCGTCGTTGCGCACACCGGAACAGACCTACGAGTACTTGAATGCGCCGTTCAGCCGCGGTGCTTCGCTCTTTTCGCTACCGCTGCAGCCAGACACGTTTGATTCGCGCGCGAGTATCGGCACAAAGCTCGATTTTTTGCTGGGCGCAGGTTCCAACGACTGTTTCGAGAGCCGAGAGTTCAAGGCGCTGAATTTGTGTTCTGCCAAGGCCGATTTGTTTTTTCTGCGCAGCAGCTATTCCGACGCCGCAAACCAGCTGCGGCGGCAGAACTTCAACTCACAAAGTTTGCGCTGCCGCTCGTTTTTGCGGCTGAAGGACCAGCTGGCTCGACAGCACCAGCAGCAGCTCGATTTCAGCGCGAAGCGGCTCTCGCACTGCGCCGAACTGACGCGCAACGTCAGCGCGATGATGCTTTCGCTGGAGTACCGGCGCATCTGCGAAGCGGAGCGGCAGAGCAAGGCGCGCATCAAAGCGTTGCGCGACAACGACCTGGAGAGCTATGTCAAGATGATTAAGGAGGCGAAGAACGCGCGCATTCTCGAAATCCTCGAGAACACCGAGAAGCTGCTGCAAGACATTTGCACGAAGGTGCAGCTCGAGACCAACGAAACGTTCGAGCGCGAGCTGCGCGCGGAGAGTCTCGCGGCCGAGCGTATGGCTCGGCGGCTGAAGGACAAGCGCGCCGCCGAGAAGGACGTGGACGCGGCCTCGCGCGAACAGTCGCCCGCGGAGACCGCCGCGAAGAAGGCGCGCGCGCCGCCGCAGTTCTCGTTCGACTCGCTGGCGGCGGAGAAAGTCGTGCAGCCCTCGCTGCTCACGGGCGGCGCGCTGATGCCGTACCAGCTGAAAGGGCTCGAGTTTCTGGTCAACTTGTACAACCGGCGGCTGAGCTGCATTCTCGCAGACGAGATGGGGCTCGGCAAAACGATTCAAACGATTGCGTTCCTCGCGTACCTGCTCGAGTTCAAGCGCAACTGCGGCCCGCACTTGATCGTCGTGCCGCTCTCCACGCTGCCGAACTGGGCGAACGAGATGCAAAAGTGGTGCGCGACGCTGCGCGTGCTGCAGTACCGCGGCTCGAAAGAGGAGCGCCGCTCGCTCAACCTGCTCGTCGCGCGCGGGCGCTTCAACGTGTTGCTGACCACGTTCGAGTACCTGTTGCGCGAGCGCTCCAGCCTCGCGAAGCTCAACTGGAAGCTCGTCATCGTCGACGAGGGTCACCGCATGAAAAACAGCAGCTCGAAGTTCCACAGCACGCTCTCGGAGTTTCGCTCGACGCACCGGCTGCTGTTGACGGGCACGCCGCTGCAGAACAATCTCAGCGAGCTCTGGAGTCTGCTGAACTTTCTGATGCCGCTGACCTTCAACTCCAACGAGGACTTCGAGCGCTGGTTTGAAGAGCCGTTCAAAGACCAGCTCGTGGACCGCGACTACGTCTCCATGAACGAAGAGGAAAAAATGGTGATCATTAACCGGCTGCACTTGGTGCTGCGGCCGTTCCTGCTGCGCCGCGTGAAGGCAGACGTGCTCGCCGACTTGCCGCGAAAGCGCGAGTTCATCGTGCGCATCTGCCTCAGCGCGTACCAAGAGTTTCTGTACGAGCGGCTCGTCAACAAGTCGCTGAAGCTGACCGACGAGCACGGGCGCACCACCGTGCGCAACATGAACAACAGCATTATGCAGCTGCGCAAAGTCGTCAACCACCCCTACCTTTTCATGGACCAGTACTACATCGACGAGGACCTGTTGCGCACCTCCGGCAAGGTCGAGTGCCTCGACCGCATGCTGCCGAAGTTGCTGAAGTTCAACCACAAGGTGCTGATTTTCAGCCAGATGACCAACGTGATGGACATTTTGACGGACTACCTGAAGCTGCGCGGGTTCAAGTTTCTGCGGCTGGACGGCAGCATGAGCATGCAGGCGCGCCAAGAGCGCATGGACGGCTTCAACGCGCCGAACGGCGACGTGAACATCTTCATTCTGAGCACGCGAGCGGGCGGGCTCGGGCTGAACCTGCAGACCGCGGACACCGTCATCTTGTTCGACAGCGACTGGAACCCGCACGCGGACCTGCAGGCGCAGGCTCGCGCGCACCGCGTCGGGCAGAAGCACGAGGTCCGCGTGTTCCGTTTCGTCACGTTGAGCCCCGTCGAAGAGTCGATCCTCAGCAAGGCGAACTTCAAGCTGAACCTCGACGAGCAAGTGATCCAGGCGGGCATGTTCAGCAGCAAGTTCAACGAAGAGGAGCGCGAAGAGAAGCTGAGCAAGCTGCTCTCGCAGAAGTCCAGCGAGAGCAAGGCGCGCGCGACCAGTCCGCGCGCGCTCTGCCACTTCCTCGCGCGCTCTGACGAGGAACTGCGCGAGTTTCTCGCGATGGACGAAGCGCTGTTCGGCGCGCGGCTCTACACCGCCCCCCCGCAGACCGCGCCGCCGCCCGCCGCGGACGCTTCCGCGGACGCTTCCGCGGACGGCGCTGCGACCGACTCGCAGGCCGGCGCGCTAGAAAGCGAGGAGCTACTGGAGGACTACAACGCGAGCATCAAGGCGATGCTCGAGGCCACGCAGCGCCTTATGAAGCGCGACCAAATCCCCGCGAGCGTGCTCGCCGCGAACCTCGAAAAGCCCGAGGTCGAGCAGGTGCAGCAGCGCGCCTGCAAAGACCGCGCCGCTGCCAACAACCTCGCTCTGCTGCGCGACACAGAAGACTTGTTCGAGTCCGTGTTAAGCGACAGCTCCAGCGAGACGTCGTCCGTCATCGCGGACGCGACGTCCGCGAAAAGCATGAAAACGCGCTCACAAACCAAGCGGATCAAGCTCAGCTAGCGCTCCACTGGAACGGCGCCAACTTCGCCGTACGCCGCAGGCCAGCGCGGCGCCGCTCGCAATGCGCCGGTTCCGCGCCCGACTTCGCGCCCGGCTTTGCGCCCGGCTTTGCGCCCGGCTTTGCGTCCGGCTTTGCGCCCGCCGTCCCGGCAGCTTTAGCGCCCGGGGTCGCTGCTGCTGTCACTTGCGCCGAACTCAGCAACTCTGCGCTAACTTGCGCACTCTTCAGCGCGCCGCTCGCCGCTGCGCTGCCGACCGCCAAAAGCGACTCACTAGAGGGTGCCGCCGACACTGCGCGACGCGCAGCTCCGCCGTTCTCTTCTCCTGTGGCTTCCGCGCTCGGCGGGCCGCGGTCGGCAGGGTTCTTTCCGCTGCCGCGAGGCAGCGCATGCTCACGATCGCTCCACGTTGCGCCGTACTGCGCCGCGCCCTCGCTCGCTAACTGCTGCCACTTGTAGCGCTCTGCGGCGCCGTTAGCGCCGCTCCGCTGCGCGCCGCTAGACTCACGCAGCGCTGCGCGCACGCCGCAAAGGTCCACGCTCGACTGCGCTTCTCTCCAGGCAACTGTTTCGACGCGACCCGCCGCCTGAAAGCTGTTGCACTCGGACGCAGCCGACTGGGCTGGCCGCTCGGCTGGCCGCTCGGCTGACAGTTGCGCGCCGTCCGGAGTCCGCTCCGCTCGCGCACAGTGCACCGCACGCCAACTGCGATCTTGCAACGCAGCTTGTGCAAACCCTTCATTTTCAAAGCTCGGCGGTGGCGCATAGCGACCCCTTTCTTCGTTAGCAGCACGCGCAGCGTCGCACCCCGCGCGCAGCGCGACTGCCTCCAACCCCGGAACGAATCGTAAGGTTTCGCTTGTGCTTTGCGAGCGCGGCCGCTGCGCAGCCCTGGGGATTGCGTCTTTCTCAGCCGCGTGCGTCGGCACTAGCAAGCCCCGCGGTTCGGCCGCTTGCGACTGCGAGTCAGCGTTGCGCTGCTGCTGCGCACTAGTTGGCGCAGCAGTATGCGAATAGTGCCCACGAACGTCAGTGCCGCAATCGATGCTCGTGTTGCCTTCGACCATCCCAGCCGTGCGAAACCAAGCGCCTGCGTCAGCATTAGCACTCAGAGTACAAATCGCAGCGTCACCTGACGGCGACGCATCGACGTAGCGCGATTCGACTTGCGTCTCAATTTTCTGCTCAGCTTGCAGCTTGATTTGCTGCTCAGCTTGCAGCTTGATTTGCTGCTCAGCTTGCAGCTCAGTTTGCTGCTCAAGTTGCTGCTCAGTTTGCTGCTCAGAAGGCGCCGCTTGCGGCAGCGGATTGGACGCACAAGCGACCTCTGCGATGCGCTGCGCGGCACCTCTGCAGCGGAACTCGCTGCGCCTCAGGGCATTACACGCTGCACTCGGCTCTGGCGGCTCAGATCGCGCTGCGGTTTCGAGCTCTTCGCCTTTCACATCCAAAATGTTGTGCACGCCCGACGCGTCCTCCAGAGAGACGTCGTTGGAGTAGGTGGACACAAAATCGTTCGTTTTGTTGTTCTGGTTCAGGTCCGCAGACTGGTAAAAATCGCCGATCTCGGCTTCCAGGTGTTTCATCTCGCCGCACACCGCGTGCTCCGCATAGCGCAGTTGCGTGTGCAGCGACGCGCCGTTAGCCGGCACCCGCTCGGTGAACGCGCTGCTCGCTGTGCGCTGCGCTTCGCCGTGCGTGACTCGCTCCAGAGCCGCTGACGCAGTGCTTTGCACAGCAAAGCCATTCGCGCTGCGCGCAGCCGACGCCCTGCCGGTCGTCAGCTCAACAACGCTACCCGTTGCACCGTAACTCAATTTCTTAAAAAAGTCATCGTCTTCCGAGCCCGAGTCGCATTCGTTAACGCTGTCCGCATCGCTCAGTTCGCGAATGTCGCTAAACTCTACGACGCCCGCACTGGCTCGTGGCTCGCTCGCGGCAAACGCAGTTGTCGCGCCGCTCGGCGCGCAGTCTTCCCGCAGCTCTGCCCGATCGTGCGAAACATTCTGCGCGGCGCCGAGCGCAAGCGCTGGCCCTGTGCTTCTGGGCGCCATCTCGGCTTGCGCCGCGTCATTACCCATCAGCAGATGCGCTCTGCCTGCCACACGTATCGCCGAATCGCAGGTATCGACGCCTGCGGCGCTAGGCGCGGCGCACAGGTCGAAGTTTGAAGAGTCGCTGCTTGCTCTCGGGCTTTGCTCGACTCGAGCGCCAGCTTGCTCGACCGCAGCGCCCTCATCAGCCGTTGCTGCGCAGACCGCGACAGCCAAACTTTTCGACACGCAACGGTAAGCAATGCCGCTCGCAGCGGAAACAGCGTTGTTCGTCTTCGCAGCGGCTCGCACAGAACCACCATGAAGATCAGTTTTGCTGAACTCGCGGGAGGTAGTAGGGACCTCCCGGGAATCGTTTGCCGAAGTGTCGTGAGTCATAACTAAAGCATAGTCCGAAGCGCTGCAACCTGCAGTATCGAACGGGCTGAACCCCCTTCGGTCGACGCTGAAAGCGCCGGGGAGGCCGACGTCGTGTGTGATTTGATTTACGTCACCGTTCACAAAGCCAGGCGCGGCAGCTGCCACCATGTCCAACGTCTGGCAATGCGGAGGCTCGCAGCAAGCAGGTCGGACCGCAGAAAACTCGCCACTGCTGTTCAGATGCGAAGCAGCTGCCTGCGCTGTATAGCCCCCCGCTGCAATGCTTGCAGCCTGCCCAGAGGCCGGATGGCAGTCTGGCTGGGAACTGACACTGCTGGCAGTTGCTGGAGCAAAGCAACCTTCTTCAGCTCGTTGGCTTGCGACCCAGCTGACCGCGTTTGCCCCGGCTTGATGCGCGTAGCTCGACTGCACAGCCGCGTCATAGCCCGCGTTCGACGCTGCGTCGAAAGTCGCGCCAACCGACGAGGAGTCGCAATAGTTTTGCTGCAACGCGAATTTTGCACCCCTCTCTTGCGGTAAAAACTGATTCGCAGATCTTTTCTCGACGCCGCGCCAATGAGACATTTCACTTTTCGTCCGCAGTTCGGGTTCGCAGGTTGAATAACTGGGAGCCTGCGTCGTGCGCGATGTATTCGCGTGCGGCTGCGCTCCAAACTCCAGAACACCCGATTGCGAATTGAACGCAGCCGCGCCTGATACGTCTTGGAAGCTGTCCTCTGCGATATTTGCGCCGTTTCTCAGCCCCAGATTGGCCGCGTCGAAGAGCGGCGGATGCGCTGGAGCCATGCAGCTTTCGTTGCACTGCCGCTCGAAGCCTAGCTGCGGCGAGTGTTCCGCCGCTGCAACAGACTGAGCGACGTTACTTTGCTGCGGTTCGCTAGTATCATTGTAGAGCTGAAAAGGCGCTGCCGCTGAAAGCAAGCTGGCGTGTGCCGCGTGACTCAACTCTACGGACCGATTGCCCGAGCCGCGGTCCGCGCGGAAGGAAGACACATTTTTCCACTGCCCACCGCTGTCGCGCGTCTGCGATTCCGGCCATGCGTCCCTAGTCTTTCCCAAGTCGATCCCCGGATCGTTGACGTACAGGAACTGCGAAATGAAGTTCGAATCAGGCTTGGGGGCTTGCCGCTCCGCGAACGACTGAGAGCCGGTGGGCGGCGAATCGGCGATTAGCGCGCTGCCATCGTCCGGCTCCGCAACCTTTGCCGGTTGCGTTGCCGGCGCCGCGCTCGTGACCGCGCCCTTCAGCTTCTCAACGATGTTGCTAAAGGCAAAGCCCAGCGCGCGCACGCGGACACTGCGTGCGTCCGGCCTACTTCCCGAATCTGGTAACGAAGATGTGTTCGGGCACTCGCGCTGTTCGCTCGCAATCGCTTCTGGACCGCGGGACTCTGGTACATGAAGACCGTCTTGCGCTGCTCCTTGCAAATTCGTCGGCTGCGGCAAATCGAGTTCCGACGCTAAATAACTTGTTGTTGCGCGCTGCGCGCTAGTACCGTTCTCCAGCAGTTCGTCTTGCAGGAAACCAGATGGCCTGTTTGCTGCGAGCGGCTCGGTTGGGGGCAGCTTAAGCGCAGACAGCTGCGGTCGCTCCTGTCGCTCCGCCTGTAATATCTGCAGGTTCTGAGACGCAAAGCCATGAACCGCAGTGCTGCTCTGCATCGCAGATGCAGCGACAACTGGTTCCGCTTCGGTCCGCAGTTCAGTGCTGTCGCTGTTGATTGTGCAAGAGGCTGCCGAGTCGGTAGACTTTTTTGCTGCCACACGCGCTGCAGGAGGCTCTGCCGCTGTCGGTTCCGCAAGCCAGATATGCTCCGAGCGGTGCAGCAACACTTCCCCGGGCCCGAGCGCTCCGCGAGATTCAGCGCTCCGCAATTCTTCGCGTTTCGGTGTCACTGTAACAGGTGCGCAGCGGATTTCCGAGTGATTGCGTCGCTGCGTAGACGTTGCCTTGCTACGTGTGGTCTTCGCTATAGATTGCTCGTCGATTCTCCCTTCGCTGCAAAGCTTGCCGATAAGCTCATAAATCCGCGCAACTTTATCGGCGCGGCTGAGCTGTGAAGTGCTAAGCGTTGCCAGCGGCGCGACGTGCAAATCGGTGGCAAAGCCTATATTCTGTAGCGTGAAGTTCCTGCACAAGACTACGTAACAGCGATAGACGCGCGTCCAGAAGAAGCGCTCGAGCAGCGCGCCGCGACAGGCACACGCCGTCTCGCCGCGCAGCGTATCTCGCACAACCCAGCCAGTGACGTTTTCACCCGAGGCTACTGCGTTCAACAGCGACTCGATGGGACACGAGGTGCTCTCCGACAGCAAATGGTGGTTAGCGCGCTTCTTCGACCAGCCGAACTCGACCGTAGTCTGCAGCGCCGATAAGTCTACTTGTTGCAACAAGCGCTGCAACACAGCGGTACAACTCAAAAAGTCGAGCGGCGAAAAACTCAACTCGCGATAACTCTTCGCAAACTGATCGTAGCGATTGAACAGCGCGAGCATTAACGTTCCACACAGCGCATACTCCTCGGCAGCAAGCAGAAAGCTCACCATCCTCTCGAGCAGCACGGAGCGAAAAGTTGTCAGCCGCAGAAAACCCCACGCGCTGCTCTGGTCTAACGGCGAGCAATGGAACACTCCTGAGAAGGACAACACCAGCTTCAGCGTGACGAAGCACAGCTGCCGCAGATCGTTCACGCCGCTTAGCTGCGCGTACGGATCTGCCGCAGCAACTACGTCTGCAAGCTGCGATTCGTTCTGGCGCAGCTTGCGCGCAAGGTACTCTATCGCGGCGGGCAGCGCCGCTTTTAGCAAAGGTAGCACGCGCGCCGGCTCAAAAGCAGAGTAAATCCAAAACTGGGAAAGCAAGCTCGGTGTGAACTGCGCCTCCACGTCGCTCTCGGTGTCCTCAAACTTCTGCAACAATGTGCCTGCTTCGTTGATAACCATGTCTTGCAAAAGCGCCTCGTGTGTCATAAGAAACGCCGCGGCACACGCCGCTAGGCGCTGCGAGCTGAGTGCTTGCCGCAGCAATGTTTCGATTCTAGCAGCTTCACTCTCGAGCGCTTTCCGTGCCGCGGCGCAGGCAAAAAAACGGAAAATCAGATGAGCGCTGTGCTCCGCCGCCGCATCTGATGCGTTTAAATTGCCGACGGCGCCGGCGCTGCTCACGTCGCTCTCGAACAATCTAGTCAGTAACACGATGTGCAGCTCGCCGATCTCGACGAACTGCTTTGCAATGAACTGCGAGGCGTCGTCGCCTCCAAATAATGTCGCGGCGCTTTCGTCCAACCAGCTGAACAGATCTGACGCTAAAGCAACTAGCGTCTCCAACTGCTGCGCGAGCAGCAGCACTTCGACGGGGCAAAACCCAGTGCAGATGAAGTTCTGAAGCGCCGCGAAGTGAGACTTTGATTGCAGGAACGCGACTGCCTTTGCCACGCACTTCCGCAGCATGAGAACGAATTCTGTGAAAGCACGTCCGGAGGAACGCTCTAGTACGCTTTGCAGCTGCGGACGCGCAATCTGCGCGATCGCAGCCATGATATGCAACTTTGTGTCAGTTTCAGCTGCATCGTAAAACGTTGAGAAAACAGCGACAACGCTCGCAGGCTCGTGCTGCTCAAGCAACGCGGCAGCATCGCACTGTGGACGGCTGAGCGCAGCGCTCAGGATCTGCACAGCGCGCGCAGCCAACAGGTTCGCAGGGTCGCTGAAGCCCGCGCCGCTCTTGCTCAACGCGAGAACGTCGCAGAGTACCGCGACGTTCAGGAACTTTTCAAGCAGCGCTTCGGGCTTCAGCGCGGTGCCGTTCGCGCTCAGTAGCGCCGCAGCCTCGGCCGAATCTAGCGAAAACCAGAACCGCAGCACGCAGCTCATGATCTGCAGTGCATCGCTGATGATCGGCACGCTCGGCGCATGTTCCAGGCCGCGCTGGCAGACGGTTCCGAACGCCGCAAACCCGTCTGACTCTTCAACCACGACAATCACCAGCGCAGTCCTCTGCACGTCGCTGACGAGCGCTGCGTCCTGCATATAACCCTCGCACATTTCGCGCAGCAGTCTGAACACTGCGGACTTGACGAGATAGAGCGAGTGAAAGCACTCATCTAAAAGGTTAGCCGTCTTCGGCGAAATCGAACGCGAATCACAGCGCTCTTTAAACTGCTGCTTCATCGGCGCCACGGTGGTTCCGAATATGCGGTGCCAGATGCGCAGCACAAACGCTGCGTTCGCCAGCTGCACCGCTGCCGTACTCGCAGAAAGCGAATCTCTGCGCTGCTCCGCGCTCGCAGCGCTGGTCGTGCTGACGGGCGCAGCGCCGCTTAGCGCTACACTTTTGCTTGCATTCGCGTTCCTGCTGCCGCTAGCTGTAGCATCCGCCGCTTCGTTCAAGTTCGCGGCCGTGTCCGAACCCATGTTTGCGTCAGCGAGACCAGCACTGCGCTCAGTTTGGACCGCGTCCGGTTGCGCGGCGAAGGTCGGCACGGCACCCGCGACGAGCGCTGCGAATGCCTTCAGAAACGCACTGTACGTTTGCAGGAACGAATCGTTGAATCGCTCTGCGCTGCTGAAAAAGTCGCGCAGCGCCTCGAGTGCGGGTGCGCCGCCGGTTTTCTTCAGCGGCAGCTTGCTGTGCTTCAGCAGCGCTGCCGTTTGTTCTTCCAGCGTGTTTGTCTGCATCTCGAACTCTACGCTGATCGCTCAGAATTCAACGCAGCGCTTCTGGCACGCGTTGCTCAGGACCGATTGCGCGCGTCGGGCGGGCTTGATCACCTGCGCAACAACTGCGGCCATATTAGAATCAAAATACAAATAAATATTGGCGGCTATGTCACTGCTGAAGAAAACCTCGTACAGGGCAGAAGAACTGGCTTCGAAGCGACGCAACGCGCTCAACGAGTTTTTCGAGCGTTGCCGAGCTCTAGCAGCAGACCAGGCGTTCAACGAGGTGGAGGCTCTCACCTCGGCGTTCGAAAGCGCCGCCCGCCGCGTAAGTTGCTCGCCGCGGCACGCAGGATCGCGACAACCAGTCACACCTCGAAGCTGTTTTATGGCTGTTGCAGCTGTACCTGAGCCTTAACAAGGTGCGCGAGGCTGTCGCCTGGACGCTGATGATCTGCAAGAAGCCCGCGCAGCTCGCAGAGACTGTGCACGCGATGGGCGTGGCGCTATTCGAGCACGTGCCGCAGACTGCCGGCGCGGAGCGCGAGCTGTTGCTGGAGGCACTTCTGCAACTCAGCTACGGCAAAACCGCGCTCGAGTTCGTGCGCGCCCAGGTCATGCTGCTACGCGCAGACGCCGCGGAGCACGCGGGCGACCTGCTCTCGGCCGCTAACATGCTGAAGGAGGTTAGGCTTGAGAACAACCACACCGTCGCGGCTGCCGACAAAGCCGCGTACGTGCTGCGACAGATTCGGCTTCAGCTGACCATCGGAAACTTCGAAACAGCGCTGATGATCTCGAAGCGCTTCAACTTTGACGCACTCCGCACGCCCGAGACGCAAAACCTGCGGTTGCAGTTCTACGTGTACATGGTGTACTACTTCGACCAGACAAACCTGCTGCTCGAGATGCACGAATGCTTAATGAAGATCGCTAGTTTGGACCCTTCACAGCTCGACTTTGCGGCGCTCGCGGCGAACACTTCGTTCATCCAGCCTGCCTGGCTCGCGCCTGAGGATTTCCAGCTCCGCTTTACGACCGCCGCGATCCTCGTGCTCGCTCTCGCGCCGTACAGCCTCGCAAAACTTATGAAGATGAAGGCTTGCATCGAGTCACATCGGCATGCTCTCATGCAGCACCCGAAACTGCTGCATTTCTTTGAACAACACATCAATGGGTCGCTCGTGCAGTTCGGGCAAGCTCTGTCCGTGTTCCCAGAGTCTTTTCTGAACGAAGACTTTCCGGTTCACGGCCGCGCGCGCAAAACGGACTTGATCCGCGACAGCATCACCACGAGCTTCCTCTGCAGCGCTTCGCGCTTCTACACCGTCGCGAGCATTCCTGAGCTCGCGCAGCTTCTGAACATTGAGCCCGCAACCTGCGAGCGGATCCTGTGCGAACTAATCCACAGCGGCGAAGTCAAAGCGCAAATCAACGACGTCGACAGCCACATATACTACACCACGCAGAAGCCGAGCTACGTGCTCGACCATTGGACGAGCAGCGTCTCGCGCTCCATGCAAACACTCGAAGAGTGTCTGCAGCTCCTCAAAGACTGAGCACGCTCTAGCGCAACTGCACCCAGTCGGAGCTCATCTTCAACGTGAAACTCGTGAGTCGCCACGCCTCTTTCAGCAGTTGGAAATAGCGCGACGCGCTCAGGTAGAGCGGCTTTCCGCGTTGCAGATTGCTGTCTTCTTCGCCGCAGCTGTCGCGGTACATGCTGCCCCACACAGTCATCTCGCATCTTTGCGGCTTTAGAATCACGATAAACACCAGAGAGCTCGCCGGATTCAAGAACACGCCCACGCGGTTCGAGCACTGGCTGGTGTGCGCTGCGAGCGGGTGCGCAAGTGGGCCGTACGCCGAGTACACCACACTGCCTTCGCAGCACAGACCCGCGCACTTCACCGCCCCGCAGTACAAACAGATGTAGAGGTTTGTGTCGAGCGTGTGCATCAGCGTCTCGACCGAGAGCGCTGGAGCGGGAAGTTGGCGCAAGTTCGCAGACTTCACGTCGAGCTTCATCATCATTGTGTGGAACAGCAAGTCGTAGTTCTTTGGCAAACAGACGAAGCCCGGGTTGAACAGCGTCGCGAGCACGCGGTACTGGTACGCTGCTTCTACCGCTTGGAACTCAAGCGAGCCGTTAAACAACTTATGACAGACTTGTTCGCAATTCTCGAAGAACATGTTCTCGTACAGCGCGTAGTGGTGCGCGCTAAACGTCTGGACCATCGGATGCGTGAACCACCAAAACAAACTCTGCTTCAGCGCGGACTGCTTGTCGCTCAGCGCGTCAATGAACTTCAGCATGAGCGTCGCCTGACTACAGGCTTCATTCGCTTGGAACAGAAACTCTTCCGCAGCGAAGTTCTCGCACACCAGCGCGACCTTCAGCGAGCTCGCGTACGATTTCATGATCGAGCCCTCCGGTTTGATCGGCTGGATGCAGCGGCCACAGCGCAAATACCAACTGTTCTCAAGCAGCGTCTTCGTCTTCTTCAGCAACGTCCTACACAACTCCGTGTCGAAGTTTACGGTGGCTTTTTTGTCGTTTTCCGCTTCGCCGTGTTCAGCTTTGCCATTTTCAGCCTTACCTTTTTCGCTTGCTCCGTTTCTGGCTTCGCCGTCCTCAGCAAAGCAGAGATGACCGCACAGTGCCGCAAGCGGCGCCAACGGAGTATCCGCCACGAGACGCTCAAAGGTGTAGAGCACTTCGCCCGAATTCAGCAGGTTTGCGCTTGTATTCAGGTCTTTCGCGCGCCACGCGAGAGCGGAAGCGTCCAGATCTACCACGTCGGCCGAGGACAGCTCGCCGAACAGCGTTTGGAACAGCAGTTTCATGCGTCGAAGGAACGGGAAAGTCGCGAATAGCGCTAGCACCGCCGACTTCTCGGTACGTTGCATTGCCTCGCCCTCACCAACGCTTCCAAGCAATTCTTCGCTCACAACGTCTGTTTTCAGCAGGAATGCGGGCATTAGACTGCGGACGTAGCTGACGCGCGGTTTCTTCGCGCCCGGCCTCGAGTTGCATGTTTGGAATGCCACCATTTCCTGTTGGCGCCCAAGGAAGCGGGCGTACTTTCGAATAACGTCCTCCGGGACCGCGCCGAAGCTGCCTTTGCGCTTCAGCGCAGCGGCACCATTGCCGCTGCGATTGTCCGCGCGTCTGTGTATTGCACACATCGACTCGTTGAGCGCAGTGGTCTCGCTTTTCAAGTCCATGTAGTATTGTCCGCGCGCACTCGGCGCGGTTGTAAACAGGCACTGTGCTAGATCTTCGAGCTCCGAAGGCACGTCTTGCGACGACACAATGCTTGTCGCTTTAGAACTCGACTGCTTCTCTTCTTCGGACAGCAGCGAATGTTCTGCTGCGTCGCCAGTCAGTGATGGCACGCTCGCACAGCGCGCATACACATGCTCGCGCGCAGAATATGTCGCGGACGTGCCCAAAGACTTGCACACTTCGCTTTCCACGTACAGTGAAGCCGCAACGCTCGAAGCGCGTTCTAATACCATCGAGTCGTCCGTAGAACCGCGCGGGAAGCTGAACTTTAGTTTGCGCGCAACCGACTCCGGCTGTTCGTACCGCTTCACGCTCTGCGCCGCACTCAGCACCATGTGAGGGAAACTGTCTTCCCAGAGCTCACAAGACGCTGTCTTTACGAACGCCTCATAGTCCGGCTGTGCGACCCAGCCAGCAGAGCTGTCTACACAGTGGCTCAGCACTGTATCGCGCTGCTTGCGGAAGAAGGTGTTAATTTTTCCAAACGGCAGTCGAAGTTTGTATTCACTGCGACTGCACAGCTCTTGCAGCGTCAGCACTTCAATGCACAGACGCGTCAAAGCGTTCAGTGGCAAGTCGGCGCTCTCTTTGCACTTCAGCACGGCGTTCAACGACGTAAACATGCACAACGCGTCGCAAAATTCCAGCAGGAAATAGCTCAAACACAACTCGAACAGTAATTCCGGGTCGCAGTCCGGTTCGCTCGTTAGCAGCATAACGGCACGGACGAACCATGTGAATCTTCCATCAGTAGTGGTGTAGTTCTTCTGCAGAGCGGAGTTTATCTCGCCAAAGTCTGTCGGAAGGCGCGGCGCGTTCGACTCGTTCGCAGGCGCGTAGCACGTCTTGCCGTACAAAACGCACGACAATACATTATACTTTAAAGGGTCAGATCCTAAGAACTCCGCACTATGTGCAGCTCCGCGGCTCGGTGGTCCGCCGATGTCGCCTTTGCCCGTAGCGCGCACAGAGGCCGCCAAGTCAACAGAATCCAGCTGTGCTTTGCAGTGCCGGAAGAGCTGTGTAAAGTAGGTGGCGAGCGAGACTGATGTGTCCGAACACCGCAACGCGTTTCTGCGCCGCATTCCAAACTCCTCTGTCTTCAGAATGTCGCCGATGCTGTCCGATATGACCACCAGGGGATGCGTAAAGAGTAAGTGCAGCGATTTCGACTTCAGCGCCACGTTAGACTCGAAGCAGCACTGTACTGGAATTGACGGAGAGCCGAGACTGAAATACGCAGCCAGCGTGCAGCCGAGCTCGACAATTTGGTCGTACGGGCTCATGATCACCAGCGCCGGCAGCCGCTGAAACGCGTAGCTGTTCGCGAGAATCAATTTAGACAGCGTCGTGCGGTAAGTGACGCTTCGAAAAACGCTCGGCAGCTCGAACTCGTTGCGCAACAGCAGAAATTTGGCGTTCAGCCACGCAGCGAGTGCTTCGAGTCGGTACGCGTTCGTCATGTTCGTCGCAATGTTAGCGTAGTCTATGCGCTCTGCGGGCTGGCTGACCGGAACTGCGCTCGGCACGAGCTGGTCGTAAGCCTGCGCGTCGAGCTGCAGAAAGTTGCACATTCGGTTGCAGTAGGGACACTCTGTGTCAGCGACGCCGTTCGCGGACAACCACGCGTTTGCGCTATGCAGCTGAAAGCGCTCTGCGAAGCGCTCGTGTCCGTTTGATATTTCGCACAACGCCATGTCCAGCTCCAAGGGCTGCGCAGCAGCTGCAGATTCGCCGGAATCCGTTCGCACGCCGCTAGCGCTCGAAATCGGATCGCATGCAGTGGTTTCTGTGTGCGCTTCGTCAGCTCGCAACACGTCAGCCGCTGCGCCGGGCGGCTGCAAGTCTCCAGAGCCGGACAGGCCATTCAGCGAGTTGAGCTGATCGACAGAACGGTAAAACTCGAAATAGTCTCGGTCGCGCATTCGCCGCGTTTGCTCCTGTCCGTCTTCTTCCGACAGAGCTGCAGACGCATGCCGCTGCTTACTTCGATAATGCGAGTAACAGGAGTGGTGCACTTTGTGTCCGCAGCTATTCCACAGCACGGCTGCGTTGGGGTTAGCGCCGCTGCTAGAGTCGCTCGACGGAATCTGGTAGTCAAGCCAAGACTCGTTACGATTCTTGGCGCGCGCCTCGCGCGTGCAGTCAAACAGTAGCTCGTTCATCGCGGTTTCGTTATTAATTAGTACGTTCATCATCCGGTACACCGATAAAGATGAGTCAGACTGGTCTTTTGTGAACCGGCGGAATTCTCGCAGCTTAAGCGAATGTTTGAATGCGCGACACACGTTCACTGGCGGCTGCGAGGTATGCCAGCTACTGAACTGGAAACGGCTCAGCACGCCCAGCATGTCCTCGGGCAAGTTTTTCGAGCTTCGGCAGAGTACACAAAAACTCTCTCGCTCCTCCGCGGTACTGGGCGCGACATTCGGTTCCGTCGCTGTGAGCGAGCCTGCAACATGCGGAAGATCGCAACTGCTGGATATGTCGCTGAAATCGCAGTGAAACTGCCGCGCTCTGAACTGCTCCATCAAAGCGTGCTGCCGCGCTTTGACTTCCTGGGTTTCAGCCTCAGGCAGCGACTCAATGGTGCTCAGCGAGATTGAGTCTGCTCGGCGGAACGACGCCAACCGCTCTCGCAGAATGTCAAAAATTCCTGGAATGCGCGACCCGCTTTCCGATTCAAAAAGCTCGGACACGCGTTTCAATAAATGGGAGAGACACACCGAGACCGTCTTCGAGCTCTGGCGCACGCCAATGTCTGCGCACAAAAAGTTCTCTACGGAAACGTTTTCGGGAAACTTCAGCAAGCTGTGCGCCAGGTCAAACTGGTCGACGTCGAATGTAAAAACAAATTGGGTGCGCTCCTCGCTGCGCGCCGACTCCTGCAAACTGCTGCTGCACATGCAGCAGCGGATGAGGCAGAGCAAAACGCTTTCAACTAGCTTCTCGGGCAGCGCAGCCAGAGCGTTGAGATTTCTGCTCGAGCCGCTGCGCACCGACTGCAACACCGACAGCAGCTCTTCACCACAGACAAAGCGCAGCTTCTGCAGAAGCATTGCAATGGGGAGCGCCCAGACGACGGAACGCGTGCCGAGTGTACAGATCGACCGGCACAACACGTTGTAAAACCGCGCCTCTTTTTCACACAGTTGGCTCTGTTCTGAGCCAACGAAACGGTTCCACATTTTCTGTGCGCTCGGCTCAAGCCGTAGTGTCTCGTCGCTGTACACCCTCGTATTGTAGCTGAACCACAGCTGCGCATTCGAACTGCCCGTGAATTCGTCAGTTTTCTTCAGCCACGCCTTAAACTGGTCGGCAGCTAATTCTGACTCGTCGCTGAACAAGTACAAAAAGAGCGGATCGTAGTGAAGCCAACCTTTGTCCGCAAGCGTCTGTTCTTTGCTTTTGTCGATGCTGTCCATGATGTTGCCGGAATGGCTCTCAATGTCGCCGCTCATGCTGTTTTCATCCAGAATCCACGTAGACAGGGCAAAGGCTGCAAGTTTCTTGCTGAAGTTGCTGCTGCACAGCTCTAAAACGTCGCTGACGCACGCGGAATAGCCCGATACGCGCGCTAACCCAGGCAGCAAGAACTTGTGCAAAATTAACGCCTCAAACTGTCGGTACGCAATCAAGTGATGACTAGATTCCTCCTTCACGTCAATTGAGTATGAGAGCAAACTGCAACAACGCGGGTTTAGCAGCGAACTGAGCAACTTTAACACGCAACACGCGCACCCTTCTCGCGAAAGCTGCTCGGGATTTGCGTCCTCGTCCTTCACCATTTCGAGGTTGTCCGCCAACCCCATAATGTTACACAGACGTCGAAGCAGCGCGCTTAGTCTCTGCGTGTCACCTCGCTCTGTTAGCAGCAAGCTCACGAACTGCAGTGCAATGAAGTCCGGCTCCAAGTAATACGAAGTCCAGGTGAACTTGCCATATAAGTTCGCCTCGTGCTGCAAGCTCAGCCCATTGCGCACCCACATGCTCAGCATTGAGATCTGCGCGTGCAGACAGAGAGCACGCAGCGACAACTCCAGGATCTGCGTAAGGCCCTCTAACGAGAGCGGCTCGTACCGATGCAGCATGTTCGCAATCAAGTCTCCCTGCAACACTAGGTGCTGCACCACTTTCCAAAAGAAGCGGCTGAACGGAATCTGCAGTGAAAGAAACTGGCTAGCCATCGGGAACTGCGTCTGCTGTGCGTCCGAGAGATGCACGACGTCTTCGCTCAGGTAGGCGTTCGCATTTGCAAGCACCGCGGAGTACGCTTGCGCGGCAAGCAGTTGCTTCGACAGTCGCATCAGCGCTTTGTCGTGAAACAAGAAACTCAGCGTCGCGTACAGACACATCAGCAGCTCCGCGCTGAAAATGTACGCTTCGCACCACGATGTCTCGTCCTCGTACTCGACGTGCTTCGTGGTTAGCCGCATATACGAAGTGCTGAACTGCGCGAGGCGCAGCAGCCGGAACCACCCTTTCTCGAAAAACGCGGAAAAGAAGTTCGGCTTCAGCATGCCGCTGTTTTCGTCGACCATCATGAACCGCAAGATCTCGCCGTTGTCCGCAAAAGTGATGCGCAGATCCGCAATAATGTTCATCACTTGCTTCCGCGAGTAGTTCAGGCTGAACTCGATGTGCCGTCGTTCCCCGTGTCCCACGCAACTCGCGTTGAGCGTCGAGAAGCAGGTGTCGAACATCAGTTGCAGCAAGTTGCGGCTCTGCAATAGCTGCTTGATAACGGGAGTGATGCAGAAGAACTGGACAGTAATGCGGTGAACAAACGGCGACCTTAGAGAGACCAACTTCGCGTAGCGCGAAATGAACTTCTCGCCGAACTCGAAGCGCATTACTTCGTCGCCAAGCAGCCCTAGTAGAATTGTCGCAATCAGGTCGTGCATCAACGACGCCCGGTTCTTGCCCGCGTGCTGCTGTAGATATGCGATGTAAAACTTCTCCGACACACTCAGCTTGATGAGCGCCGTAAGCAGATGCAACATTGAGTTCAGCACCGACGCATCGAAGCTCAGTGGCTGCGATTGTTGGCAGGGCTGCCGAGCTTGCGAACTGCAGATTTTTTCGCGACAGTCAGTGACGAACGCGCTGAGATTTGCACGCTCCTCGACCGGACGCCGTGACACAGCTCCCGGCAGGAACGCAGCTCCTCTCTGAGTTGCAAGTGCGCTGCTCAGGTGCGCGCGCTCGTCCTCCCAGCATGTCGCGCTAGCAGCAATTTTCAACGGCCGCTTCTGCAGCGTGGAAGCACCGCACGGCGCGAAACGCAAAGAATTAAAGCTGCTGAACAGCACGCGGAAGTCCACGTGCTCGTTTCGCTCGAGGTTCTCAAACACGTGCGCAATCAGCCGTTTGACCGACTGATGCAGGTCGCTCCAATTCGTCAGAAACTGCACGAGGTTGGTCGCGTCGCTGATAACGCGAGTGACCAGGCGCTGAAGCGGTGGCTTCAGTTCTCGCACGCCCGCTGCGCATTCTGCGTCGACGTAAAAACTAATGAGCGCGACGATACGCCGCGCAATATAGCTGAACACTAAGTAAATCCTTAGCGCGAGGTCAGGTGCCAGGCACAGCGAGTTGTCCAATACGCTCTGCTCCGCTGTGTTTTTGAACACTGCGAGAATGCCAACGAATTTGTCAAACAAGTTGGCTTTGCCGTGCCGGGTCCACGAAGCGCGGCCTTCCTCGAAAAACTCGCCGTACAGTTTCTCAAGCTTACTGCTCGGCACGTGTCGCGAGCAGAACCCCGAAGCCGACCATACGTTTTCGTTGCCGCAGTCGCAGCTGCCACCAGCCTGACTGCGGTACAGCACGTGGTCGTGCCCCGTATGCTCGCTAGAGTAGAAGCACAGTGGACACATGCAGCTGCTGTTGACCACAGCGCACGTGTGGCAGCGGTATGCAGTATGCGCTCCGTACCAAATTGTTTGGCAGTGCGAGTTCCGCATCCGCACACCCGAGATCTCCTTGCAAGCCGCTTCCAGATCCACGGTCCAAGGCGCATCATGCTCTTTGTACACGCACGAATAGTTCGCGCCAAGATCCGGGTCGCGGTACGCTAAGCATACCTGCGCGACGTAGAGCGCGTCGAAGTCGCCGAGCATAAAGTACAGAAGATCGAACATTGTGTAGAAGCGCAGCAAGTAGTGCATCGCGCCCGAGTTTTCTGCGAGCGTTAGCGGTTGGCCGAGCGTGAAGCACTGCGCCGCTTTCTTGACTAGACCAGCCAAGTGCACCGCGAACGCCTGCAACAATGCGCTGTCGCGCACAATGTAACCAAAACTCGTCTTCACGACGGCGCGTTCGCGGTGCGGCGGAACGCACTCGTTCGCTGCTGCTGCTCTTTCGACAACGTGGCGCGCGTAGAACGGGAAGTTCACCGCCGGCAGCCCAGCCGCGTCTTCGAAATGTGGCGCTGCCGCGCCGCTGCCACCCAGCGGCAGCAGATTGCTCGTCCGCCGCTTCACCAACACGTTGTTCGCCGCAGGAATCTCCGCTTTTCTGCCAGACACTTCGAGCTTAAAGATCGTGTTCAATACCTGCAGATCCGACGCCACCAGCACGCGGAGGTCGCCGACATATTCGTTGCATTCGAAAATCTGCAAGACCTCCTTGTACGGCGCCGCAAGCAGCTCCGGTTCGGCACTCGTCGCAGAATTCATAACTATAAACGCACGTCACAATTCATGGCTGCACCCTGGCGGGGCAGCAGAAAACATACGCAGTCATGGCGATAGCGCCGCGTCTGCGGGCTCCGCCACAGGCTCCGCGGCGCGCGCCGCGGCCTGCCGCTTCTGCTGCTTCACAATTTTGCGTGCGGCGCGTCGCCCCGCATGTGCGCTTTGCGCACCGCGCTTCATTCGCTTTTCGACGACGTGCGAGCCAAAGCGTGTTATCTTCGCACTGCGCCCCATGAATTCTTATAATGAAAATTTCCGCTGCACTTTTCCAAATTTGCAGTTGCGTTAGTGCCTGCCTTCCGCCGGGAAAAGCCTGCTCCCGCGACCGCGACTGCTGTCGCTTCACCACCTGTAATTTCGCTCCTGCCGCGCCACACGACCGCGACGTCTACCTACGCAGCGCGACCGCGCAGCCGCCGACGCCCACTGCTCCTAGAGCTGCGCGTCAGTGCATTTCTCACCCTTTAGTTCGTCTTTTCCGATGAACACCGGATAGGCTTGGTACGTAAAACTGCCGACTGACACCGGAAGCTGCAAGCTCTGCAGTAGCAACTGCACAAAGAACTCTCCGTATTGCTTGATGCGCCGCATGTCGCGCGCGACTTCCTTCTTCTGCTTGCGAATCAGGTTGGTCTCAGCCAGCAAGTGACTGAGCTGTGCGCCGCTCTCCGCTGACAACACAAATTTTACCTGCGGTGAGTAACAGATCGACCGGATCGCTGCGAGCCGACACTTCCAGAACTGCGCAAACACGCGCATGCGCTCCATTTGCAACAGCCGACTCGCGTTAAACAGAAAATAATCGCGAAAGAGCACGTCGCCCAGCGTCTGCTCGATATTGTAGCACACGTTGTACAACTCCACCAGCGAGACCGAAGCGCCAAAATTTTTGACAAACCATTCCTCGCGAACGTCTTTGCGCGCTGCGTTCGCCGTCAGCACGTTCTGGTAAAACAACTGCTCGGTGCGGTCCACGCGAGCATTTAATTTGTTTGAGTTCGTGTCTTCCTGCGCGTGCACGTCGTTGTGTAACAGTTTGAGCAACTCGCTTTCTTCTACGTACAGCAAGTTTTCGACGAGCAGCTTCTCGTGCCGCTCTTGATCATTCTCAACTAAAATCTTACGCATCATGAAGTAGCACACCTCGCCGTTGATCGAGCGCGACGCGTTCGACGTGAAGATCTGCCGCAGAATCTGTCCAAACGTCTGCAAAAAGTAGGTCGACTGGTTCGGTCGAATGCGCTTCAGCGCGCCGCTGTGATACCGACTCTCAGAGCCGTCGCTGCGCACGCGCACCAGCGTAATCTCTTCCTCCGTCTCTGACAGCCGCACTTGCACTACGTCTCCCGACAGCCAGTAGCGCAGCTTCTGTGCGTACGCAAAAAACTGCGAACGGCTGAAGCGCCGTCGCAGCCGCGACGACTTGTCCAGCTCGATCACGAGTTCCTTCAGGTAAAAGCCTGCGGCATACACGATGAACCAGATGTTGATCAGCACTATGCAGATGCGACACGTGTCGTGCAGCGAAACAAAGTCCTCTGCGAACAACATCATGAATAGCACTGCCACCCAGCACAGCAGCGAGAGCATTTCAATCCGGTTCAGCACACTGCTGTGCCGCTTGTCGAACGGCATGCAGAGCCTCTGCAAGATCAGAAAACTCAGCGCAATCACCAACGACGTGTGCACCGAGTAAATGCCCGAGCCCGTGTTCATGTTGATTAGCGGCACCACGCAGCACAAAAATTTGCGCAAGAAGATTGTTAGTTCCCAGTACCAGTAATTCTTATCGTAGCCGTTTGTCAGGAAGCCAATCGACTGCCGTGCGTTGACCTCGTACAGCACGTACCGCTTTCGATACAGATACAGTCCACAGCCCAGTGGGAAAAGAATGCCAACTAGCAAAATCTGCACTAGCGCAATCAGCACAAGTTGGCTGTATGTCTCATCCGCCCAGCTGCAGCTCACGTTGCTCAGCAGCGAGTGCACATTGCGGCGATCGGTCTTGTTGCAGATAATCATCTTTACAGTGCCTTGAATGATCGGCGTGTACATCACAATCGAGGTTAAAATCAGCAGCGGAAACATGTCCGTGAAGTAGCGACTCACCAGCTCGGACAGCGAGAATTCTTTTAAATCGAACGGACGCCACACATTCAGTACGCGCAAGTCGCCCATGTAAAGCGACATCAGTGCCGCGTATTTGTCGATGCCGTTCTCCTCCAGCACTGACATCAAGCGCTGCACGTTCGCCTTCATCGCAAGTACGCGCTTCGAAAATAGCAACGGCGGCACCAATCCGAGTAGCAACTCCGAAACCAGCAATCCAACCAGCACCAGCAAGTAGCGATGCCCGTACACGCACAGCGCCTTCCAGTCGCTGAGCGAGCTGAAATAGCAGTCGAAGCGAAACAGTCCGATCGTCAGGTCGTACAGCGGCGCCTCAAAGCCGCCGTCGCGGCTTTTCAAAAAGGTGTAAAAATGAAAGTATGCCTGCAGCTGCGCGGTGTAAGTGATGAAAATGCGGAACACGATCGGATGCAATTTGTCGCGGATGACTCCGTTCCGCAAACTCGATTTCATGAAGATGAAAACGATTGCCAGCAGCGAGAGCATCTCGAACGAGATGCGCAGCGTCAGGTATGACGGGCACTTTTCGCACTGCTCGTCGATCGATTTGAATGGCCGGTAGTACCCGGCGTCACAAGAACTACTGACATTCCCATCCAGCGAGTCGGCTTCCATCTCGACTGCGCCGCAGACATTTCTTTTTCGTGTTTGTATTTGCAAACGACCCAACTCGCGCAGACTGAGGTACAGGCCGAGCGCAGCGCCGCCGGCACCGCAGCCTTCTCACGATAGACTCTGCATCGTGCGCACCGTTTCGGCGAGCCGTGGCAGCTTCTCGCGCAACAACTCGTCAAACTCGACCTCCGAAAACGCCGCCCGGCTGAAGTAGTGCGTGCGCGGACCGCTTAGCGAATCGCACACGCACGGCATCTCGCAAAAAGCCGCGTTCACCGGAAACAGATGCAATTGCGTTGCAAACAGTTGTGCTGGCGTTGCCAGAGCGGGCGCTTCGCTGCCACCGGCACACTCGTGAAAACGCTCCACCAGGTCGCGCAGCTCGCCGATCTGCGCCGCAAGCTGATTTAGCTCAACGTCGTCATCGCGTGTTGCGCGCTTGGACAATGCATAAGCGCGGTCAGACAAGACGAACAGCCGCCCGCGCAGGTACAGCCGAAGCAAGTCAACGTGCATCGACGCCACGAGCCCGTTCGCGCGCCAAACCTCCATAAACTCATCCAGCATTCGAACCATCCGCGACTTTTTGGCCTTTCCGTACGCTAGAGCCAAGAAACGCTCGAAGCACGGCTTGATGTGCGTATAACGCAGCACGTCGTCCTGGAACCGCGTCCAGAGTTTCTGTAGAGCGCGGCTCGCCATTGCGCTCGCAGACTCGTCGCTATCGCGCAGTCGCAGCTTGCGCAGCAAAGGCCACGCCGCGTTGTAGAAATGCAGTGTTGACAGCTCGACGGAACCGACGTGCGCGCGCGGCACGTCTTTCGCAGCTTCCCAGCCTTCGCACCTGTTCACGTCGCTAGCCGAGGCGGCAGAAAGCTGCACGAATCCAGAGCAGAACAAGCCGGCACGCCAATTGAGCGAATCACTGCGCACAGCGCTAGCAGCATACTGCAGCAGCTTGGCTTCCAACCTCTTCAACTTTTGCAACGTTTGCTGCGCAGCGTCCTCGCCGGCACGCCGGCGACAAAGAGCTGTTCTGCAGCTCAAGACAGCGGCCACGAGAAACGCGAGTCGCGAGCGCACTACTGAGAGCGCCTCGCTCGCAAGCGCTTTGTCTTGCGCTTGCATGAAGCTCTGCAAAAGCTGAAGCAAGTGCTTGTAATTTCGATCCTCATGCCTACACAGTGCGATTGCAAATAGCAGGTCGAGATTCACTAGCACCAGCGCCGCAACCGAACTTTGCAAACCGGTCTCGCCGAGCGCCGCGGTGAAGCGGCTAAACGCATGCAAACAAACTTTGTCGAACGGCCGGTCGGGCTCGTACAAAAGCGTCTGGTTGAGTTGGAAATAGTCCAAGCGCAACTGTTGCGCTACTGATTCAGCTTGCGGAGAGCGCTTGAGCAGCGAACGCAGCGATACGCCATAGTGCAAAGCCGCGTTTAAATACACAGCGTCGGCCTCGAATAACTCTTCCGCATACGGGTGCTCCGCGCGCAGAGTGAGACGGTAGAGCATATTCAGAAGTTCCGGCGTTAGCTTTGCCGCCACTTCGTTCAAGCGAAGCTCCTCAGTCTCTTCGCAGCAGTTGCCGTCGATGACGCTGTCCAGAACCGCTTTTGGCAGTGTCGGCACTTGCACGACAGCTGAGCTATCCTGAGTCTTGAAGCGTTTTGCGTCAGGAGCAGCCTCGTTGCGCACAGACTCAGGGAAAAGCGCGGTGCTACCGCGCTCAACGCGAGCCGCAGCGGAGAGCAGTCCGCAGTAGTGAACAATGAGAGCGACTGAGACCTTGTCGAGAATTTCATAGCGCAGCCCAGTCACCACGCTGGAGAACAGCTGCAAGACCAGTTTTTCGGAGCCACCAGGGAGTTTACGAGCTGCGAGTCGAGTTTGCAGCTTTTCGCGCGCCTCGCGGGATGTGTAGCGCTGCAAGATACCGAGCACGCACCCTGCAAGCTTGCAGACCAGTCCGACAGAAGCGAGCGGCAAGCGGGCAGCGAACAACGCATGATTGCGCGCCAAGACGCTCAGCGCCAAGCATGAGTACTCTTCGCAAACCCACTTCGCGGGCATCAGGCAGAACTCAAGCAGCCGAGCGACCGAATTAGCACTGCTGTTGTTGCTGACCACGCGGTCAAGCGACTGCAGAACCTTGAGCGCTTCTTCGCGTTGCAGCGCATCAGAAAGCTGCGCACAACTTTTCAGCGCGCGGAAAGCGTTGCGGTGCTGTGGCATCAACGCTCTGCATTGCTTGAAGCAAGACTCCGCCACTTGTGCGTCGTGCCGTAGGAGCGCCAGCCGCCCGCTTACGTACAGTAGCTCGGCGCGGATGTCAACCAGCTCGAAGCGGTCCCGCAAGTGCGATCGCGGCAGCACTGTGTCGAACGCATTGGTGACGAAAGTAAACAGTTTCTCGGCTTCCGCCGTTTGGTTTTTGTTAAGCAATGATCGGACATCCTGAAGTGCAACCCGGTACGACAAAGTGTCGCTCCAATCCGCAGACCTATGTGCCGCCGCGGATCCGAGCGCTTCAATCGCTGGAGCAGGCAGCGTTTCGCCAGAAACAGCCTCCATAGCCACTCCATAGCAGCGCAGTTCGGTTCGAGAAAAGAAGCCGCGATAGGCGTCGCCAAAAGCCGCGAAGAAGGCGCGCAAAGACGTGCTTAGCGCGTCGGCTGAGTCGAATAGTGCGAGGTACAGCAGCTGCAAGGCTGCGCAGCGAAGTTGGCAGCAGCAAGCCGCCGCCCAACTTTGATACGCAGCGAGCGCATCCTGCAGCAGCTTGCTGTCCGCGCTCGCAAGCGCCGCACGCAGCAAGTAGTTCAACGCCATGAGCAGTGCAAAGTCAGAGAGCGCCTCATCCGAGGCGCTCGCGCTCGCAGCGACGCGCGACGTCTCAGGGGCGGCGAATTCGTCGCCCAAAAAGATATTGAAGTAGTCGATTACGGCGCCGATACCGCCTAGCGCGCTCACGCATCGCGCGAGTGAGCGCTGAAGACAACCTAGCGAGGCAAGCGACAGCTGCGGCGCGAACAACAGATTCTGTGCGCAATCCTGCGCAGCCAATAGAGCTGCGCCAAGGTCGCTCATCAGCGTGTCTCAGAATTCCACGCGTCTAGAATGAAACGAAAGCGCGGTGGCTAAACGCGGCAAGCATGCTCGTGCGTAGCACGCCCCATGTTCGGTACGCTGCGCGAACCGGCGCTTAATATTCTAGAATTAAATTATCTTCTCCATGTTCTAAATCGATGGACGGCTTCGACTTTGCTTCAAAGGGGCAGGGACTGCAGAAACTGCACTACCGACTTGAAGCGCTGTTCGAGAAGACAACCATATACGCGAAGTCGCGCTGGCTAGCGATATTCGTGCTATGGGCAGTAATTGTAGCCCGCGTAATACTCGCGCAGGGCTACTACGTCTCGCTGTACTGCTTGGCCGTCTTTGAGATCAACCTGTTCATCAGGTTTTTGTCGCCGATCGTCGACCCAGACACGGACAACTTGATTTTGCCGCGCAACGCAAGCGAAGATTTCCGGCCGTTCGAGCGTGCCCTGCCCGAGTTCCACTTTTGGCGAATCACGCTGGTGATCACGCTGCTTTCTGCGGTGTCAGTGTTCATTCCGTTCCTCGACTTGCCCGCCTTCTGGCCGCTGTTGCTGCTCTACTTCATCATTCTCTCGACTATGCTGCTGCGCAAGCAAATTGCGCACATGATCGAGCACCGCTACGTGCCCTTCAACATTCGCAAGCAGCGCTATTGCGACGTGGCTCGATAGCAGGAACGCGGTCGGACGTACCGCGCCGCCGCTAATTTTCGCGCAAAATAGCGCTTGGTAAATTGCGTCGCTGAACCGATGTCTGACCCGCCGCGCTCTGTGCTCGTCGTCGGCGCAGGCGGCGTGGGGTCGTGCATACTTGAGATGCTCGCCGCGCGCCGCGAGATCACGATGACCGTCGTCGACGCGGACACGGTCGAGGAGCGCAATCTCGAAAACCAGTGGCTGTTCACGGCGGCCGACGTGGCCGCTGAAAAAGCACTCGTCGCCGCTGCGCGCGTCGCGCACAAGTTCAACGTGCACGTGGCTGCGCGCGCCTGCCGCGTCGAAGACTTACCAGCTGCGGAGCTGTGCGCGTTCGACCTCGTAATATGCGCGGCAGACCAGCTCGAAACGCGCCGTTGGCTCAACTACCAGCTGTACGCGCAGCGGACGGGAAGTAAGTGCCGCACCGGCGCACGCAGCGCTGCTCGACTTGGGAAGCGACGGCAACTTCGCTCACGCGCGGCTCGTCGCGCCGCAGCACAACTCTAGCTGTCTCGAGTGCTCGATCGCTCTGTACGCGGACGGCGCGCTGCCGCTATGCTCCGTGCCCGCGCGCATTCGGCGTCGAGAAGACTGTTTGTGTAAGTTCGTGCACGCGAGCCGCAGTGCAGGTCGTGGCGCGCAACCCTGCGCTAGACCCGCAGCTTGCGTTCGACGCGGCGAACGCGCTGTGCGCCGAGCGCGGTTTTCCGCTGTTTCAGATAGAAGAAATCACTGCGCAGCTGCGCGGCTCGGTCCCTACGCGGCACTGCGTTAACAATTGTCTCGCGGCCGCTAGTTTGCGATGCTTTTTCGCCGGCCAGCTGAACGCGGAGCGCAACCTACTCACGCTCAACTTCGGCGACGCCGTAGTTTGCAAGCTCGGTTCAATCGCACCGAGCGAGAACTGCTTCGTCTGTCGGCATCGCTAAGCTGCTCAACTCTTCGAGACTGATGGTTTCGGAGTTCTCCTTGCTGCAGTTTTTCAGGCCAAACACTTGGTGCGGCCGCACGAGCACGAAACTGCAGCGGCGACCGCGCAACGTACCTCTCAAACTTGAGCTTGTACATCTCGCTTTCGACGCGCACGAGCATTTTTGCCGAGCGGCGCGTGCCCAAAAGCTGCAGTACGACAAAGTTTTCGTTTGCGTTTACAGGACCCACGCAGCTCTGCGCGTGCAGCGTAAGCGCGAACACCTTCACGCGAGGAGTCGCTAACTTCAGCGCCGCCGAAAACTGTGGCGTCTGCACGATCGCGCGCTCCGCACTTTCAACGACTACGTCTTCCGAGCTCAGCGCGGCTTGCGCGAACAGCGCGCTGTACAGCTCGCTCATTACAATTTGCGGCGAGCCGGCTTCCGACTGCCTGCAGTGCTCTGCAGCTTGTCAGATGTAAATTTTATATTAATAGGCCCATTTACTGCACCGGGATCTCCGCTATCAGCGGCTCGCTGTTCTGCGCATTCCATTCTGGGTGACACGACAGTCTCCGCGCGCGCATCACTCTGCTGAACCACGCTGTGCACCGAGGACTCGGCACACGGAGCATACGCCACACCGCGGCTCGCGCGGAGCATCAAGGTTTGCAACGACATTGGGCCGCGCTGGAAGTTCGCCGGAGGCGAATGTTCCGCGAGTCGAGCCGTAGTTGTGGCGCCGTCCAGACTAGGCACGTTCGTAGACACCGCAGGCGTCGCAAAAACAGTTGCATCTGGCGCAGTACGCAGACACACGCCCAGAACAGCGTGACGATAGTACGGGCTATTCGTGACCAAGTCCAGTTGTTTCTGCCAGAGCGCAGAATTGCGGAATAACGGATTGTTTCGCGTTTCTTTCGGGACCTCCGCAGCGCTCGCGTACCACGCAGCGTCGTCGCACAACGTATGCGACGACGCGCCGCATTGCTGGGAAAGCTTTTCCAGTTTGCTGCGGCTAGCGCTGCGCGAATCGACGTTATCCGGTACTCCGGTGCTGAGCGGAGCTCCGCGCAGCGCAGAGCCGTCAAGCGCTCCGAAGCGCGCCTTTACTGCGAGACCCACGCGGGTCAGCTGCTGCGCACGTTTTTGCGCCTTTTCAGTGGTTCGCATCAAGTTGCGCACGCGAAACTTGTGCGAACTAGACGCTTCGTGCATCGCGAAGTTTGCGCCTCCGATTGGCACCCACATTTCGCACGCCGCGCACCAGCGCTTGTCCGGCTTGCTGCGCGCCCACTTAGCCATCAGCCAGCGGGCTTCCAGTCAGCTGAGAATTTGAAAATAAAATAGAGGCGCGTTACTCCAGCAGCAGGTGCGGAGCACAGACGCCGCTGCCAACTAGGTACAGCCGCTTGTTCGTCCGCGCGTTCAGCAGTTCGATTGCGCGGATCTCTGCGAAGGTCACAGGCCCTGTCACGAAAATCACGTACGTCTCGTCCTGCACGTTGTTCGACTCTCCTGCGTGCCAGTCCCAGTCCTCGATTTTGAACAGGTTGCAATTGTGTTCGCGGCTCTGCGAGCGCGAGGGTTTATACTCGTCGACGTACGGAAACGCGCTCTGTGGCAAGTTGCCGGAAAGCAGCGCTTGTCCTAGAAAGTGCAACTCCGGCTCCCAGCGGTGCAAGTCTGAAATCGCAGAGCGGCAGCGCTCTCTGTTGTCCCGCTGCAACTGCGGGCTTGCGAGCGAGTAGTGCGAGTGCTTGCCCGCAACTGCTTCCGAGCCATCGCGGCGCTCCTTCACGTCAAGCGCAAGCAGAGAACGCACCGCGTCCTTCAGTCGCGAGCAAATTCCTGCGCTGTCGAGCATGCGCTGCACGTTTTCTTGCGTGACGCCGTCGAACGAGTAGTAGTAGAGCAGTACGAGTCGCACTTTGATCGCGTCCGCAATCTGCAGATCCTCTGAGAGGTACCGCGCCAGGTCCTCCAGCACGCTCAGTGCGGAGACGTTGCGCCCTTTGGCGTCGAGTCCCGTCACAATGTTTTGCTCGAGCTCGCCAATGGACAGCAAGTTTTCGGCGCTCAGCTTTTCAAGCAAGCGGTTCGCGAGCCTCAGGTACAGCGAAACATTGGTCATCACGTCCTGCACCTCGCTGAGCCTCGAGCGCCCCGACACAATGGTTTGCTTCAGATCGGTCTTCGAGCCAGCCTGTCCATTGGGCAGCTCAGCAAGCCGCTTCCGCAGTAGGTCCAGCGCCTCGCTAATTGGCAAGTAGCGGATCGCGCGGTACAGAAACACCTCGTTCGACAGGTAGCAAGCGCGCGGTTTTCCGCCATGCCCCTCTAGTTGCACGCAGTTCACAGCAGGGCCGTTTTTGCTGCTGTCCAGCAGCGTAGTTTGCAGCTCGAAGGCGTCGAAAACTGCGCCCTCGAAGCACCAGTCGTGCAAGAACAGCGCGCGCATGTCCACGCTGCGGTCCACGAACAGGCAGTTCGCCACGCCACTGAGCTGCACGACACTCGGGTAGTTAAGCTGCAAGTAGCGCTCCAGTTCCGCGCAAAAGTGCCGGTTGAGCGCGCTCAGAGCGCTCTTGTACCGATAGCGGAAACGCGGTCGCAGGCCCAGCGACACCAAAAAGCTCGCCGCGCGCTGCACATAGTCGCCAAAAGCTCGGTTGTGCGTGTGCTTCAGATCTACGTTCGGCAACCTGTCCAGCGGACCGAACTCTAGAAGTCGCGTCGAGATGCCCAAGTTAACGCTGTGAGGCGAATAGAACGAAAAGCACATCTCGAGGTCCACAAAATCTACCAAATCCGCCAGCAGTTCGTCGTTCTTCACCAGCAACTCGAGCAGCTCCGCGCGACTCAAAATGCTCGTGGCCCAAAAAACGTGCACCGCGCTCGCCGCTGCGGCTTTCTGCCGCCGCCGGTAACTCGCAAGCAGCTTGACGTTGGTTTCTGACGGCATCAACACGCAAATCAGTATCGGAAAGTCGCCGAGCATCGCGAACGCGTCGACTGTACAGATCATGTGGATGCCCTCTTCGTACAGCTCGTGGTTCCGAAACAAGTTGCTGAAAATCGCGAGTGTCACGTCGTCCAGCAGCAACACGGGCTGCAAGTCGATCTTCTGCTCCACAGCGCAAATACGCTGTAGGATGTTCATTGAAAACCGGCGTTTCAGCTCGGTCCTCAAAGTGTCTTCCTCCTTCATGGTCGGCCTATGTGAAGCGCATCGCTCATTATACGATCTGCGTAAATCGTTTGTCCTGCGTCGCGGCTGGCTCGCTCTGTGCAGCGTACGGTCAATTTACGCTAAATGATCTACCGTAAATTAGATTAATTAAGCGCAGCTCTGCCGCAATTTTTTACGCAGGCTTTTCAGCTGAGCCTGCAGCGTCTGCACGTCCGCTGCGCGCGCCTCGGCCGCGAAAAGCCGCTTCCGCGTCTTCTCGCTCGCGAGCAGCGTGGCGTCCTCTTCGACCGCCAGATCGCATTTCTGCGCCAGCGCGTGTAGTTCGTTGATTTCGCGACGCACTTTGCCGCGCTGGTGCGCAGCGGCCTCTAGCTCAACCGCCAACCGCACAATCGCGGCGACAAGTCGCGTTTGCTCTGCGCTGAATTTCGGCGCGTAGGCGGCGCAGCGCGCGAGATCTATTCGCTTTCCGAGGTACGCCTTGTAGCTTTCCGCCTCAACTGCAGAGCAGACGAAAATTGCGTCGCCGCGCACGCCGCTGCGGCCAACGCGTCCGCAGCGGTGCCACAGCGTCAGCTCGTCAACTGGCAGCTGCACGCTGATAGCGGCACGCAGCGCATTAAAGTCTATACCGCGCGCTGCCACGTCGGTGCAAAACAGCACAGCGCTCCGCACGCTGCTTTCGAATTGCTCCAGCTGCGTGAGCCGCGTCTTCTGCTTCTTTCGCGAAGTCAGCGCAAACAACGCCACAGGCGCACCCTCGAAGAAGTACCGCGCCACGTTGAACAGTCGGTTCGTAAAGTCAACCGAGCGACTGAAAACGCACGCGCGGACTGCAGGCTGCTGCGACTTTCCGATTTGCAAAGTCTCTAACAGCACCTGCATCAGCAACTGCGTCTTTTCCTGCTCCTTGCCCACGCACAGCATGAACGAAACCGACGCCGGCACCGGAGCGCTCTCCGGCTTCGCTCCGCGCTGCGCCTCGCCTGGCTGCGCCGCGGAAAACTTCGTCGCGCTCTCCGTTAAATCGATGGTCAGCACATTCGGCAGCGCCGGCGCGAAAAACTTTTGGTAAAGCCAAGACGCGCGTTTTCTGGGCGCTGCGGTCGCTCGCCGCGCGGTTTCCGCGTCCGCGAATGCGCAAGCCAACGTCGCGCTGCAGAAGATGCATTTCACTCCGCTGTTTCGCAGCACCAGTTGCGCCACTGGGTTGTCAGATGCGCCGAGCTTCTGCGTCACGGTCTGGTCAACTTCGTCAATTACCAAGAAACGCAGCTGCGAGAACACTCTGCTCACATCGACCTGCTCGGCCACCTCAGGGTCGCTCAAAAGATGCTGCACACGGCCCACCGAGCCGATGAAAATGCTTGGCGTTTTCCTCAGCAAGCGCAGCTGCTTCTTCACCGACATGCCGCCGACCGCGGCAGCAACCGTGATTCGCGTACCTGCAGACAGTGCTTCGGCAACCGAGCTGATTTGCAAACAAAGCTCGCGCGTGGGCGCCAGCACGAGCGCGTAGCAACAACTGAAGTCAAACGCGTCTACCAGTAAGCGACCCATCACGCCGAGTAAAAACATGCCCGTCTTCCCGCTGCCCGTCTGCGCCGAAACGAGCAAGTGAAAGTCGCGCCACACAACGAGTGGCACAACTACGCTCTGCAACGCATTCGCGTGCGCCCAGCCGAGACGACTCGCTGCATCTGCCAGCGCTCCCGGAAATCCAAGCTCGCGGCTCGCCTCGGCCAGCTCCAGCACGCGCGCATCGGTTATGGGACTGCTTGAAGAAGCCAACAGCGACAGCCACTGCTGGCCACGCGCATTATCCAGCCGCGCCAAACTCGTTTCTTTGTCTAACGGCGTGCTGCTCAGCTCTCGTTTCGACTTGTCATTCGTGGGGCTCGAGATGCATTTTGCTGCAGCGTCTTCAACGCACTCTAGCTTCCGGGGCTCAGCGGTCAGCTGCCGCTTTTGCGGCTCGTCACCGCTTTGCTCGTTCGCAGAATCGCAACTCAGCTCCTGCGAAGAGTTGAACTTGTCAGCGTCAAACGGATCAGCCACAGTGGCGAGTCCGCCGTAGCTAAAGTCCGAAAGCACGGTCGCGCCTTCAAGTACTTCAATTGCGCAAAGCCCCTCGCAGCGAATGCTGCATGCTGCGTGTAAACACTTACGCATTCCACACTTCTCTCCTGAGTGTCGAGTCTTGCGCGTTGTCGCATTCACCCATGCCGACTGTCCGTTAACAACAGATTTGGAGAAATCTGCAAGTCATATAATTATTCGGGGCGAATTACGCAGTTAGCATTGCTTCGCAAGCAGATGCGATCTACCCGTAAATGAATAGAGGTAAATTTATAAATGCGGTTCGTGAAGCGAGATCTAGTGACGCCCTCGCAGGTTTTCACTGCGCGATGCATCCTCAGCGCTCTGGTCAGTGTGCTCCTTGGTCGAGTTGTTTTCCGAGTCTGTCGCACTTTCTCCCGTCTCCGTAGTGCTGCTCGATAATGCACCGCTTCGATCAATGATCTGCACTGCGGGAAGTACTCCGTTTCCAGGAAGTTCGCTCAAGAGAACTAAGTCGTCGCGCGATAAGTCCATCGAGTGCGAAGCGGCACGCTCGGCGTTGTTGAACGGCAGCGCAGCCTGCATGACAGAGGGCGACGGCGGCAGTATCGTGTGCGAATGGTAGTGCACGCCGTATTCCTCTGGTAGCCTGTTCTCAAAGAGAACGTCATTGACAGGTCGGCGGTTGGGCTCTTCCGGCAGCACGTCGTCAGTGTTGATCTCTGGCAAGTTGTTGTCGACCATAACGCCGTTTACAGTGCGGCTTTCCATGTGCTTGTAGTCCTGCAGAGGCTTACGCGTCACGTTAGTCTCTGGCAGAGCAGGGCCTGGCGTCGCGATTGCTTTGGGCGGCTGCGAAGGAACTTCGGTTTCAGCTCGCATGCTGCGGTTGGCGCCGAACACACCGGTCAGGTCGGAAACCGTCGCGTGGAACTCCGGCTGCGTCGGGCGTGGAACTTCCTTGACAACCTCGCGCTCAATGATCTTAGTAGCTGGCCTCTCGACTTCTTGCGACTTCTGCTTTTTCTCAATAGAGTAAGGCTCTGGTACCTTTTTGATAACTTCAACCGGTTTCTCAACGATCACGGGCTTCGTCACGATCCTCTCCACAGGCACGGTGCGCTCAACGATCACGGGCTTCGTCACGATCTTCTCCACAGGCACTGTGCGCTCAACGACCACAGGCTTCGTCACGATCTTTTCGACCGGAACGGTTTTTTCGACAACTACCCGCTTCGTCACGACGCGGTCAACAGGCTTTTCGACGATGACGGGCTTCGTCACGATCTTCTCAACCGGGACCGTTACCTCGACGGGTACCGTTTTCTCGAGAGTGATCTTTTTCGTGATTTCAACCGGAACTGGAACTGTTTTTTCGAGGACCACGGGCTTTGTGACTTCCATTATCGGGTCCATAACATTCACGGCAACCACGGAGCCCTCGTCGCGGTCCGTGACAAGTGTGTGACGCTCGGGAACCGCCGCTGCAGTGCTAAACTGCGCAGGCGCAGCAGAACAGTTGAGCAGTAAAATGCTAACAGCGAAGAAGTGTTGGCTTCTCATCGTTTTGTTGGTGCGTCTCGCTACGTGGCTGCCACATGTGATCAGTTTTGGGACATTGGTTTGACATGTCATGCAATGTGACGCGGGCGTTCGCGGCGTAGCCAACAGTCATCAAGCCGCATGACGGTAAACGCATGCACGTCATAAATTAGCCGCGTTATAAGAGAAATGCCTTTTGCACACTAAGTTGATGGCTGAAGCAGCTCTCGAGCCTCACAAATCGTTGGGCAGTGCCGAAAGCTTGAAGGAATATCTCGACGAAGCCACCGGCTACGCGGTGGTAGAGCAAAACGGAAACATTTACCTGAAAAACCCTCTCACTCAAAAACTCGAAGCGCGCTTCGACGAGGAAAAGCTCAGCTGGATTTACCCAGACGAGACGCTGCTGGAGCCAGCGGGGGAACGCGTGCCGCTCGATGCGCCGCCAACCGATCCAAACGCGATCCCATCCGCATTACGCAGCGCATCGCTGCAGGAACTACCGAAGAGAGTAGCGATTAAGGCGCGGAGCGGCAGCGGGTTTGCGCGTGGAGCGAGTCGCGAAGATTCTGCCCGCTTGTTCGCCCCGCCGAGCACGTTTCACGGCTTGGAGCTGAGCAATCTGCTGCAGAGCGCGCACAGCCAAGCTGCGCACACAGAACCGACCCAGGCTGAAGTTTCACAGTCATCAGTCGAGCCAGCAGCCGGTCAACAGCTCTTGACCAGAGAGAGCGCTGTGCAAGCAGCTCCTTACGCCTCGTCCGACCGCGCCTCGCGCCTGCGCGAGCTCTTGCACGAGGAAGAGCGCGGCGCAATTAAATTGTTTAACGTCCAGCCCGACGCCGTGCTGCTCGGAGACGCGTCGCCGAGCCGTGCCGCGTACGAACGCTGCCTGAGTAAGCTGAGGCACAGACACGAGATTTTGCTAGACTCTCTGAAACAGATTCACGCAATTTGCAAGTCAATCATTCACATTAACTGCAAACACGAGCACATGTCGTTTGAAGATCAGATTTTGGTCAGCGTCGCCATCACGCTTCTGCAGGTGTTCGACCCAGAAGGCGCGGCGCCCAGCAGCAACACATCGCTGTTCAACAAGCGTATAAGCAGCATCCTGCGCGACGGCGATGCGCAGTCAATCAAGTTGAGCTCCGCAATTCAAAGTAGAGTCAAAGATCTACTCAGCGAAGGCGTGCAAGCCTCCATCGAGCAGCTGGTAAAAGTCAGCGCGCGCGGCACCTCGCCGAAGGACCGGTGCATTCACTCTATTAGTTCGGCATTTATTAACCTATTAAATTTTTCGAAGCAGCGACTGCAGTACTAGCTGCGGCGGAGCTCGACTGAAAGCACTACCGTCGCAGCTCTTGAGAAGCATGGGCAGAGTCCGGAAGACAAGAAAGGTGCAGAAAATTCTGCGTGAGTCGGACGATCGCGTGCAGCAGGCGCTCAAAGTCTCGCAGGCGCTAGTCCCGACAAAGCGCAGCGCCGCTCCGCCCGGCAAAAGTCGCGACAAAGCGCACCATATCGAAGAGATTCCGCTTTCGATGTTTTTAAAAGCGAATCTCGCGTTGGGGCCGCCGTTTCGCATTTTGCTAGACACGAACTTTATCAACTTCAGCATACAACACAAGATCGACCTATTTCAGGGCTTGATGGACTGCTTCCTCGCAAAATGCATTCCATACGTGACTGACTGCGTAGCAGGCGAGCTTGAGAAAATGGGCCACCGTTACCGGCTCGCGCTGAAGCTTGCGCACGACCCGCGCATTGTGCGGCTTACGTGCGATCACCCGGGCACCTACGCGGACGACTGCATCGTTCGCCGTGTCACAAACCACCGCTGCTACGTCGTAGGCACGAGCGACAAAAATTTAAAGCTACGACTTCGGAAGATTCCTGGCGTGCCGATAGTGTACGTCGCGAAACACAAATACGAACTCGAGCGACTGCCCGAGGTCGCTTTATAATTTTGAAATTAGCGCAAATAATGTCGCTCGCGCGCTTCGCGCCGTTCAACGACTTCGTGTTCGTCAGCATTCCGAGGTCGAAGCCGGCAGCGCAGCCGCGACTCGAGCTGCTGCCGCAACCGCAGCCCGACGTGCTGCAAGCCACCGTAGGTTCGCGCCGCCACGAGCAGATTATCGACGCTGGGGGCAAATCTAAGTCGCTGCTCAAGCAAGGGCAGACCGTGTTGATTGCGAGCAATCACTTCGGCAAGAAGTTTGCGGACCACGCCGACTGTGCAGAGTTCATAATCTCGGCGGACGAGATTCTCGGCGTTTTTCGCTAATTTTCTTTTAGTTTTCCTTCGACATGCGCAGCGATTCATTGCTTTTCGCAGTCAAACGCGCATTTCAGCACGCCCTCGACCAGCTGCTGCAGCCGCACAACGCGGCCGCCGAGGCTCAAGTCGTTCGCGCGAACCCGAAATTCGGCGACTACCAGTGCAACAGCGCGCTGACGCTTATGCGCTCCGCGCTGCCGCAGCAGCTCGGCGTCAACTGCGCAGCGCAGCTGGCGGAAAAAATTGTCGCCTCGCTGGACTCCGAGCTGTTCAGCGAGGTTGTTGCGAACAAGCAGGGTTTCATCACGGTGCGCATCTCGAGCGCGCAGCTCGCCGCGTTTGTCAAGCGATTGCTGCTCGACTCGCCGGCAGTGGCCGTGCAGCGCGCAGAACCTCTCACGGTGTGCGTGGACTTCTCGAGCCCGAACATCGCCAAAGAAATGCACGTCGGGCATTTGCGATCCACCGTGCATGGAGCTGCGCTGTCGAACTTGCTCGAGTTTCTCGGGCACAAAGTGCGGCGCATCAACCACGTCGGCGACTGGGGCACGCAGTTTGGCATGATCATCGAGCACTTGGTGCGCTTTGAGCCGGAGTTTTTCAGCAGCACGTACAGCCTGAGCCAGCTGAACGCGATCTACAAGGCGAGCAAGGCGCGCTTCGACTCCGACGAGCAGTTCAAGCAAAGCGCGCGCAAGCGCGTCGTGCTGCTGCAGTCCGGCGACGCAGACTCGCTCGCTTACTGGCGCAAGCTCGTGGATTTATCGACTAGCGCCTTTGAGAGCATCTACGAGCGGCTCGACGTGCACCTGGAGTTGTGCGGCGAGTCGTTCTACAACTCTCAGCTGAGTAGCGTCGCGGACGAGTGCGCACGGAAAGGCTTCTTAAGCGAGGCCGACGGCGCAATGGTCTTCTTTCTCGAGGCGGAGGGAAAAATCAACTTGAACGAGGTCCCGCTCTTCGTGACCAAGGCGGACGGCGGCTACGGGTACGACTCGACGGACCTGGCCGCGATCCGTCACCGTTTGTGTACCGAGCGCTTCGACTGGGTCATTTACGTCACCGACCTAGGGCAGCGCAACCACTTTCTCGGCATTTTCCAGGCTGCGCGCAAACTCGGCTGGTTGCAGCCGACGAAGCACCGCGCGGACCATGTGGGGCTCGGGCTCGTGTGCGGCGCGGACGGCAAAAAGTTCCGCACGCGCAGCGGCGAGACTGTGCGGCTCGTCGACCTGTTGGACGAAGCGGAGCGGCGCGCCTTCGAAGAATGCGTGCTCCGCGCGCAGCAGCGCGGCGAGACCGAGCAGCGTGACGAAGCCGAACTGCACGCTGTGGCGAAGACCCTCGGCATTGCGGCGCTCAAGTACTTCGACATGAACCAAGTCTGCAGCAGCAACTACTCGTTCGACTACGACAAAATGCTGGAGCGCAAAGGCAACACGGCGGTCTACATTCTCTACACCTACGCGCGCATGGTGTCCGTGATGCGGACGGTCGACGCGGCTGCGGACCCGCAGACGCACTGCGCGCCGGCCGCGGCGCTTGCGCATGCCTCCGAGCCCGAGCGCAAGCTGCTGCTGCACCTCGCGCGCTTCGAAGAAGCGTTGGACGAGACGACGCAAACGCTGTCCATGCACAAATTGTGCGACTTCGCCTACTCGCTCTGCGTCTTGTTCTCCGAGTTCTACGAGAACTGCCGGGTCAAGAACTCCGAGCACGAGCAGCCGCGCTTTCAGCTGGTCGCTTGCTGCGCCAAGACGCTGCGCCAGACGCTCGAGATTTTGGGCATCCCGACGTTGGACCGAATTTAGCGCGCGCGCAACTAAATGAACCTTTCGCTCTGCGCGCCGGGCACGAAGTTATAGCTCTGCGGCGCGGTGCGCTGGAAGTGCTGCGCGGCGTCGGCGGCGCGGGCAGGCGCGAAGCCGTAGCCCGCAGCCGGCGCGCCGAGCTCTGCGCCGCAGTAGCCTCTCGCGCAGTACGCGGCGGTAGCTGCGCTTTCGCGCTCGCAGCCCGCGTGCAGCGCGCCGCAGTTCTCGTAGGGCTGGAAAGTGCCCGCGGCGCTCCCTGCGTAGCTCGCCGCGTAGTTCGCCGCGTAGTTCGCCGCGTAGTTCGCCGCGTAGTTCGCC
>NW_020873735.1:405724-459496 GCF_001901225.1 Dermatophagoides pteronyssinus
CAGCGCTGCGCGCGGCGCGCGCGTCTCCGGCTGCGCCGCGTCTGCAACGCCCGCCTTTTTGGCTGGCGAGCGCCGCTTCGCGAAAGTCAAGTTCTCCTGCGTCGGCACGCACGGAAACACGCTCCACGGGTGCGGGCCTTCCCGCTGGTAGACGTACTTGTTGCCGAAGCGCTCCTCCATGCTCTGCGGCGTCGCCGTCGCGACCGCCGGCAGCTTCTTCTGCGTCAGCGCGAGCGCCAGCTCCTGCACGCGCTTGAACAAGTCGAAAGCGCTCTGCAGCTCTTCGAGTAGCGCCTTCGCGCGCTCTTCCGCGTCCGCGCCCGCGTCCGCGAAGCCGTCGATCAGCTGCACCGCTTCGACGTAGACGCGCTGCGCGGCGCTCAGCGCGGGCACGAGTTCCGCGAAGTGCGCGTCGATCGCTTTGTAGTCCGCGTCGACCTCCGCGCGGTACGTCGCGAGCTGCGCGAGCTGCGCCCGGTACTGCGCGAGCAGCGTCTCGAAGTCCGCGATGAGCGTGTCGATGTTGCGGTACCGCTGCTCGCGGTCCGCGCCGAGCTCTGCGCCGATCTTCAGCTGCTCTACCGCGCACAGCGCCGCGCGGAACTTCAAGTCGCTGCGGTACGCGGCGGCCGCGCGGTTCTGGAACCGCTGCCGCAGCGCCTCCAGCAGCGCGACCTGTTTCTCGCAGACAAACAACGCGTAGACCGCGTCTGCCAGCAGCCGCAGGCTCACGGCCAGCCGTTGCGGCTGGTTGTGCCGCGCGAGCTCCTTGAACTTCGTCGGAAACACGCGGCCCTCCGCGAAAAACTTGCGCATCTCTTCGCGGCTGTTCAGCTTCGCCGCGACGCCGTAGAAGTTGCGGTCGACGGTGCTGTGCCGCTCCAGCACGCGCTGCGCGCGCACGAACTCTTCGCTACTCTCAAAACGCAGGTCCAGCTCGAGTGCCTCCGCTTTCTGCCACTCGGCGGCACACTGCTCGATCACGCTGTTCGACTTTCCGCGGCTGTGTTCTGTCATCTTGAAGCTGCGCAGCTCTTCTCTCGCTATGTCGTCGCCGCTCACGCCAGCTAATATCCGTCGCAAACAAACTCCGGATCTCGTAGATTAAACAGGTGCCCGCACACCCGCCGCGAAAGCGCGTGCCAGCGTATTTACGCGGCGCGCAGCGCGAACGGGTCGAGCTTCGCCAACACGAGTTTGCGGTGCGGCAGCGCCACGTAGCCGCGCAGCAGCTTGAGCTCCGTCATTTTGAAGAGCAGCCGCGCCAGCTCGACCTCGTCCAGCGCCGGCGCGCGCAGCGCGAGCCGGCAGCCGCCGAGCAGCTGCGCCATGCCGAGCACGCTCGGCGCGCCGGCCGCGCGGTGCGCGCGGCGGAGCACGGCGCGCAGCGCCGCGAGCCGCAGCACGAACAGCAAATTCGTCACGCCATCTGCGGCGAACTGCTTCGCGTAACGCCGCAGCGCGGCGTCGAAGACACCCACGTCGCCCGTCGCGCATGCGTAGACCACCGGCATGTAGCGCGCCAGTCCGTGCGCGCGCAGCAGCTCCGCGCTGCAGCCGCGGTTGCGCAGCAGCTGCAGCACGGTGAGCCGCGCGAGCACGGCTGCGCGCATCGCGTCGTTGCCCGCGCAGCAATAGCGCCGCGCGCGCTCGAGATGTACCGCAGCCTTCTCGCGGTCGCCCGCGCGCAGGAAGAAGCAGCCCGAGTAGTACTCGAACTCCGCCGCGATGAAGCGGTAGGTCGAGCTCGGCAGCGTCTCCGCGACCGTCAGCTTCTCGATCAGAATGTGCGCCATCGAGAAGTTCTCGAGCGTGTACGCGATCTTCACGCTGCAGGCGACCAGCACGATGTAGCAGAACACGTACTCTTCTTGCTCCGGCACGCGGAAGCGGCCGATGTGCGGCCTCAGACAGTTCAGTAAGCTCTGCAGCGCGTCCGAGCGCGCCGCCTTGCACAGCGCGCAGCGCTCGACGAGGTCGAACGCGTGCGAGACCAGCTGGTAGACAATTACCGCGCACGCCGCGGGCAACTGCTGCTCCGCGAGCTGCGCGACCAGCGGCTCGACCACGCGCGTCGCGCAGCCCACCGCGTCGCGCACCAATGCCGCGAGCGCGTCCTCCGCGAGCGGAGCGCGCGCCGCGAGCTGCTGCCACGCCTGCAGAAACGCGAAAAACGGCAGCAAAACCGGCGCCAGCGCCACGCCGCCCGCGCGCGCGACCGCCGCGCTCAGCGCCGCGGCGCTAGCAGCGCACAATTCCGCGCCCAGCCCCTCGTCAAGGCGCTCGTTATGGCACTCGTTATGACGCTCGTTATGACGCTCGTTATGACGCTCGTTATGACGCTCGTTATGACGCCCGTCGAGGCGTTCGTCGAAGCGTTCGTCGAGGCGTTCGTCAACAGCCGCCGCGGCGCGTCCCGCGCCGAAGCGCAGCGCGCCGTCGACGGCGAAGAGCGTCGAGAGCCGGGCCACTGCGTCGGCGCGCGCCGCACTTACCGTCGCCTGCCTGCGCGCTGACGACCACCGCGCGCGTCCACGCCTCCAAACTTCTCACTGCGTCTGCTCTCGCGGGGCGTGCCGCTCTTTTTTCCCTCGACGCTCGGACTGGCAGAAAGTGACCACGACCTTCCTATTATCGATTATTACGTTTTGCATAGATTTATACGCATTTTCGCAGTCCGCCGTAGACTCGAACTCGACAAACGCGTACTTCAGACTCTCGCCCGTTTTCCAGTCGTAAATAACCTCGACGTGCTTCACCGCGCCGAACCGCGAAAACAGCACGCGCAGATCTTTCGCCTGCGTGACGCCGTTCAGCTTGCACACGAACAGCACGTTCTCGCGCGGGCGGCTCTCCGCGCTGTGCACGTCGCCGAGCAGCTGCAGCGCACGCTTGCGCGTACGCGCTTGCGCCTGCGCGATCTGCTGCAAGTAGAACAGCTCGCGCTTCGCGGTCAGCGCCGCGCCGAGCTCCACGCCAAGCACGAAGCAAGCCTCGCGCGGCGCGAAGTTCTCGTCCACCGCGCAGGCGTTCAGCCGCGCGACGACTGCGTCCGCGTCGACCAGCGTGCCGAGCACCGCGCGCTGGGCGCGCAGCCGCTTGTACGCACGCGACTTGCTCAGCGTCACGAAGAAGCGGCTGCCGTGCGCGCCGGCCACGCCCAGCGAGCCCAGCACGAACGCGCCTACGGGCCACGCCAGCGCGCCGGGGGGCGCGCGCAGGTGCGGCCCGCGCCGCGAGCTCTCCGCGATGCGCGACTCGCTGACCAGGGCGCCGCGCTCCACGACCGCCGCGTGCGTCGCGCCCGGCACGTCGAACTCGCGCGCAGAACGGTGCAGCCCCGCGCACGCCACGTAGCCGGGCTCCAGCTCGAAAAAGCGCGAGCCGTCAAAGAAGCCCGCCGCCGCTAGCTTCACGAAGTTGAAGCAGAGCTCCGGGCTCGCGTCCAACGCCAACTTCACGCCGAGCGGCCCGAAGCTCGTCTTGATGCACAAGTCCATGCGCGCCGTTTGCCGAAATTCCGTTCCCAAATTACTTTAGGAATTGCTTGAATTTTTCGCGCAGCGACTTGTCGTCGAGCGGCGCCACGTGCCGCCGAATCAAGTCGCTGATCTTCTGCCGCGGCGCGCTGCACCGCTGCGCCTCCGGCTGCAGCGTCTCCGCGCCGCCCACCGCGACTTCCGCGTTGCCCAGCGGCGCGGGCACGCAGCGCTCTGGCGCGCCACTCAGCGCACCCGCGCCGAGCGGCACCGCCTCATCGCCGTAGCAGACCGAGACATTCGTCCGGTCTGGCGCGCCGACCTGCACGCAGAACCGCGGCGACGCGGGCGCGTCCTCGCGGCCGCGGTGCCGCGCAGCACAGCAGCAACTCGCCGCGCCGCCGCAACAGCGTGCCTCGCGCTGAGCGCTACGCGCTTCTCCCTGCGCCGCGCCCGCCGCGGCTGTCGCTGCGAGCCGCGCCTCGAGCTCCGCGATGCGGTCCAACAGCACCTTCTTTTCGCGCAGCCACTGCGCCTCTTCGGCGTCGAGCGCGAGTGCTTCGGCCTCCAACTCGCTCGCCGCCTCGAGCAACGCGACCTCCTTCTGCTCGAGCTCCGCCGCGCGCGCGTGCAGCTTCTCGTGCAGCTCCTCCAGCAGCAGCTCCTGGTCGGCGCGCCACTCCGACCAGCGCAGCTGTTCCTTCACTAAGTCAGCCATTGCGCCGCTCAGCCCCCCGCGCCGTTCGACTCCACATTTTCTATTTTCATAATTCGCGGTAAATCACGCGATCGCCACGAGCTGCCAAGCGCCCCGCCGCCTGTCGCGCGCTCCCGACCGTTTTCCGTACCCCCGTCCGTCGTGTTCGCGCCCAACGCCAGCGCCGCCGACGCTGCGGCGCCGGACGCAACTGCCGCGACGCAGCCGCCGACCTGCTGCGTGCCGACCGTCGATCTCGACGAGTTCGCACCCGCCGCGCCACGCGTGCTCGGCCTGCTGCGCGCCGCAGTGCCCAAGAAAACTTTTAAGTCATCCGCCGCAGACACGCTCGCGCTCCTCTCCGCGAACCTGCTGCTCGACTTACTCGTGAAGTTCGCCGCGACGCACCTCGCTGCGCAAAGCCCCGACGCGTTCGGCGACTCCAGCGTCTCGCAGAGCGTCTCCGCCGCCGCCTTCGAGCAGTTCTTGGCCGAGCAGCGCGAACACCCGATCGCGAGCCTCGCCGCGCTCTGCCGCGCGCTGCCGCCCAGCGAGTAGCCGCCCAGCGAATAGCCGCGTCCAATTTCGCCGCAAATCCTTTATTATTTCAAATTTGCCCGGCTGCGACCTGCCGAACCTGCGCGCCATGTCTCTGCCGGCCGGCCTCGCGGGGCCCGCCGCCGAGCTGTGCGAAACGCGTGCCACCGCCGCGAAACGCGTAACAGCCCGCTCTGCGAACTGCGAGCCAAACGGCCTTCAGTTCGGCGGCCACGGCGCGCTCGCGTGCTTCTGCAAAGGAGATTTCTGGATCGACCCGAACGCGTCGTCCGCGGGCTGCACGCGCATGAAGCTCTGCCACCACCGCGACCTCTGTCTGCACAACGGCAGCTGCGTCGACACGCTGCAGGCGCCATACTTCCGCTGCAAGTGCGCCGAGAACTTCGTCGGCTACCGCTGCGAAACGGACGTCTCGGTCTGCATCCCCAACCCCTGCTTCAACGGCGGCGTCTGCCGCGCGGGCGTCGACGAAAAGTCTTTTCTGTGCCTCTGCGCGGCCGGCTTCAAAGGCGACCGCTGCGAAAGTAAGTTGCCGCGGCGCAGCCGCAGAAAAGGTCGTGTACGGCCTGAACGACGCCGGCTACCCCGTCAACACGCTGCAGTACTTCTTTCTGCTCGTGGTCGCCGTCGCGCTGCTCTGCGCCGCCGTCTACAACAGCTTCCTGCTGCTTTGGCGCGGGATCAAGGACGTCGTAAGTTCCGGTGCGCGCCACGCAGATCTTGAGCATGTTTGGCTGGCGATTCCGGCCGCGGCGCGCGTGAACGCCGCCCTCCGCGACGCGGTCGCCCCGCCCAGCACGCTGAAAATTCGTATTTTCCAGGCCTTCTATTTTCCGATCCGCGCGAAAAACCGGCTGCTAGCGTTTCGCCTGACCAACTGCGCGCCGCCTGATTCATGGAGTCTGCGCCACCGCTCAGCCTTTTCAGTAAGTGCGCCACCGCGCAAATGCAGCACCCGTTCCTTGCGAAGGCTGCGCCGCGCTGCTCGTCGCCAACCAGTTCGCGCACGACAAGGGCCTTTCGCTGCTCAGTCTGGCCTCGCTCGATCAGTTGCGCGCGTTCCTCTCCGCGCCCAGCCGCGCGCTGCCGGGCGCGACGCTCTACTACAGCGCGGGCGAAAACGCCGCGCAGCTGGTCGCCGTTGCCGCGGCGACCCAGCCAGATCCGCCCGTGACGGCTGAGACTTGGGCCGCGCTCGAGGCGGAAGTGCACGCCGCGGCCGCGGCAGGCTCCGCGTCCGGCTCCGGATCCGCGGCTCTAGCCGCGCAGCCCGCCGCTGTCGACACGCACCTCACCACGCTCGCAGACCTGCTCAACTACTTGCTCTTCAAAGCGGCGCTCTCCGAGGAGCAAAAGCAGCAGATTCTTCAACAGGTCTATGAATACTTCCAGGCCAAGGTCAGCTTGCAGCGGCTCTACGGCCGCCTCGCCGGCATCATCGGCTACGCGACGCTCACTGACATCTTGACCACCAAAACCAAAAACGCGGACCTTGTGAACGTCAACAAACCCGTCAACGAAGACCTCGCGCACCTGCTCACGCTCCTTATGGCGCGTCGCAGCTACAGCGCCGCGGCTGGCAATTTGGCCTTTCCGCTGCCCGCCTACGCGTTCCGCGACGTCGCGGACAAAGAACGCTTCTTCGCCGCGCTCGCCAACACGCCGGTGCACCGCGCCGCGGACGCGTTCACCGAAGCCTCCGCTCACCCGCTCTGCGACGACGAAAGTCTCTCGCGCATCGCGCTTTGCCACGTCAACATCAACCAGTACTGCTTGCTCGTGCTCGGCGGGCTGGCCTTTGCTGACTCTGAAGCCGACTGCAACGGATGGCTTCGCGCCGCGTTCCTCAACGTGCAGGAGCAAACCGTGGTTCCGCAGTTGTTGAACGGCAACTGTCCGCCGCCGCAACTCAACGGCTACAGCGTAGTCGCCTCACCCTGTCCGCTGCCCGAGCACGAATTCAAGCCGATCTACGTTTTCTTCGGCTGCGTAGACCTCTCGATCCTCAAGCGCTGCGCTTGCGGCGCCTTCGCCGACGCTCAGGCTTCGAGCTTCTGCAACTCCGTGTACATCCTGCGCCCGGAAACGCTGTGCTGGGAGCGCTTGGAACGACCGGCTGGTCCAGGGCCGCGCGCCTACGCGAGCGCTTTTCCGCTGTTCACCGACGCAACGCTTGTCGGTTGCGTCTTCGCCGGCGGCGTAACGCCGCGCACTGACAACGACTACGTCGTATCCGACGAGGTGTGGTATTTAGACTTTGCCGCCAACAGCTGGACGCAGCTCGCGTCCGCGCCCAGCTTGGCGCTGGCTGCAGCCGCAGTCGTCCCTCTGGGCAGAAACGCTTTCTTGGTGCACGGCGGTTTGACCGCCCGCTTCGAAGTCGCTTCCGAGTTCCACTACGTCGCATTCTCGCGCGACGCCAGCGGAACTCCGCGCGCCACAGTCGCAAAACTCCCTACTTTGCCGGAAATTGGTTTGCACCCGCCGCATTTGCTACGGTTCGCGCACTCCTTGTCGCTGCTCCGCGCTGAACAGACGGTCTTTGATTTTTGCGGCGAACTCGTCCCGGATCAACCGACCTCCGCCACGAACAAGTACATCCTCGCGATCACCAGCGGATTTGCAGGCACGCCGAACGGCTCGAGCCGCAGCACGCGCATTCCCTATCTCGTGTTGCTCGAATTGGTCGTTGACGCAGTCGGCCGGCCGCAAAGCGCCATCTTCTTAAACAGAAAACTCGCAGCGAACCAGCTCAAAGTGTCGCCCGCGAGCCAACTTTCGCTGCGCGGCCTCGGAACTGTTGCGCAGGTTCGCCTGAACGTCGCGCAAACGGACGCCGAGGTGTCTGCGCTCTGCGTAGTCGGCGGACTCGCTGTGCACGACTCAACCGAACTACTGCTCAACGCGCTTGGCGAAGCCGAATCTCGCGCGTACCTCATCTCGTTCTTTCCGTTTGACCCGCTCTCCGTCTACACCGAGCCCGACGCCGCAGCGCCGGTCGCCGACGCCGTTCCGCCGCCGCTCTCGCTGTTCCAAAAACGCAAACCAAATCTGCGCGTGGACCCGCATCTTACCGACACGATTCGCCAGCTGATGCAAAGCGACGTTCCGTGGAAACGCAGCGCGGTTCTGACCGCTCGGACTTTTGGATTGTACGCCTGCACAATGAAGTGGCCCTTCACTGCCATCGGCAACTTGCTCACCAACGCCTCCGCGCTCAGCAACCGCGCCACCCACCTCAGCGTCGACTTCTTTTACAACGAGAGCGGCAGACTCTGCGTTTGCTGCCGCGACAACGGCAAAGGCCTCGACTACGCCTCGCTCTACCAGTACTTTCTGCTCTACGGCTCGCCGGAAGACGCAGCCAACAACCCCAACGCTGCGCAGTTTGCAAACGACCCGCGGGGCGTCGGAGCTAAACTCGCAATCGCCCGAATCGCCAACACCGCCGTCGTCGTCTCGCGCACGCTAGACTTGCTGGGCGCCTCGATGTTCTCGTCGAACTTTAACCTCGTGACCAACTCGCTTAGCGTGACTGCGCCGACTTGTTTTTGGAAGCTGTCCTCGAAGAAAATCTTGCTCGCGCAAAGCGACCACCTTGCGATCCAGGAAGCCATCATCCGCCACGGGCACTACTCTTCACCACTCGAATTCGCGCAGTCGCTCAACATGCTCGGCACGCGCTCTGGCACCGCGATCTACTGCTACGATTTCCGTGAAGATACCGGCACCCACTTGACTATAGACTTGAGTCGCGGAATTTGCGTTTCCAGCTACATCGACTGCTTCACACTAAATCCTAACGCCGTGTGTCGCCGCGACGAACTAGCCGGCTCTCCCGATGCTTCGACCTATTTCTTGTCCAACGAAACCTGCCTCACCAAGCTTCATTGCTTCGGCTGGAGCGTCGTCAATCACACGCTGCTCGTTCGCGCGCAATCCGTCGCGACCCCACCGCTTCTGGCTGCCCCGCAGGCGTCTACCATTGGGGAGGCCAAGGATGCAGACGTCGGCGACGCGTCCACGCCGTCTGCGGAACCCTCTGCCGCAGAGTCTTCCAAAACGCACAGCTCCGACTCCGACAGGAGCGCGCAGCTCGACCCGTATGCAGTGCCGAACATTGGCTCAGTTCGCGAGGTCCAGCCCGCGTTTCCGCTTTTTTCGGAAGCCAAAGACGCCATTGACTTCTCGCTTCCGACTTACATGTTCTGGTCTCATTTGTTCATCACGCAAACCATGAGTCACAACCAACTGCTGCTCGACACGCCAGATTACGTCCCGCATCCAACCCACGACATCACCTACAACTCGCTATACCGATACTTAAAACGGAGGCTGCACTGCATGGTAGAACTCAACTACCTGTTCGTTCCGAGCGACGGCCAGCAGCACGGGTTTGGCTTGCTCGGGTTCGTCAACGAGCCCGAGCGACTGCAGAGCAGATCCTCGCCGCTGCCCTACATCGAGGCAGGCGTCTTGCTGTACTGCAAAGAACGACTGGTAAAACGCATGTTCGTGCCCTTTGGCATATCTCCGGCGTTGTTCCGAAAGCTATCTTCTGCAGTTTATCCAGAAACGCATTTCACCGGCAAACCAGCTTTCAAATTTCCTTGCACCGCCATCATCAGTAAGTAATTCTTCAACGCACGCAGACTTACCAGACAGATACGTCCCTGATCTGCAAAACGAAGACTTGATGTGCGCTCGCTCGCCTCTGTACGATGAACTCGAAGCAAACAGTAAGTTGATTGTTTCCCCATCTCAGTAAAGCAACTGCTAAAGCAGTATCTGTCTGTTTGTCTGAACCCTTCGAAACTTTACGAATGGGTGGACGAACGCAACGAGAAGTACATGAACTATTTGGTAAGACACCAACCGCTGGACGCGTCGCTGCACTTAATTTTGTTCAAGTAGTTTTTTTTTTTGTAGCGTTTGAGCACGAATTTAGTGGAAATCTAGCTAGTTCTTCAGCTGGCGCGCCCGCAGAATTTTTTTTTCTGAAACTCCAATTAATTTAGGAAGCACTACGCGAATACTTTAGAATGAATTTACCAAGTTTATAGTTGTTGTCTACTGTGGCCCTGTAGAGCGCAAAAGATGAATCACGATCAACGCCGTGCGCAGTCATTTTCCCCTGAGCAACGTGTTGCGCAGCGTCTAATTGTCGCGCGTTCGCAACGGACTGCAGCGTGTAACCTAGCTCAGTTGCGCGGTGTGCAGAACTCGTGTCCACTCGCGACTGCAGGCGAGATACTGTGTAACCGCGAATTTCAGACGATTCTTTCACAATCCGCTCCAGCTCTCGAGCGTGCGAAGCTTCCGTTCGGCGCTCGCTGTCCGCATCGTCGTACAACTGCGCAACTAGCGTGCTATAGTTTGTGCTGCTCGACGGCGCAAACGCGGACGATGCAGAGTAAGCACGCAAAGCTGCGTTGCTCGCGAGCTCGTTGCTGTACGAAGGATTCGCCAATGTACTCTTCAGCTGGTTCCGAGTGGCTATTGCCCACATAGACAAGATGTATCGGCTGCGGATGCTATTCACTTTTTCTACAGCCTCGCTCAGCTTGCGAATATTTGAGGAAGCTGCTTGCTTCAGCAACCGCCAGTACTTCCGCAGTATACCATCAGAACGCAATCTGGCAATGCGCAGCCGACCTTGACGAAGACGTGCATTGCGCTCCAGCATCAAAATCACGAGACAGCCGCTCCACACTTCCAGTTTTTCTTTTAACAAACTGGTAATTTGTTTGAAGTAGACTCGCTCAGTATGTCGCAGTTTATACAATAGAAAAGAGCGATTCAAAAGGGCTTCGTTGGCTAGATTGTTCACTGCGCGAGTTTTCAGTTTCAGCTTTGTTTCCTTTTGCCAACGCGCAAAGTAGTAGCGCGCCTGAGCGTCTTTACAGCGAATGCTGACAGCATTAAGCTTTAGCGCTAAGAAAGCGGTTCTTAAAGAAGATTGCGTCGCTGCAACGCGTCTCACAAGTTCTCCGGCGTATGCTAAGAAAAGGCGACAATTTTCGTGACATTGATTGGTGAAGTGACGCAGCGCCGGAAAAGCGTAGAATCGCAGCGCAGACAACGCGTAGTGTTTTTTGAAAACACAGAGACTAGGCGACGCGTCGAGGAGGAGCAAGCTGTTATTGACAGACGAGCACGCTGCAAAAAAATTGCGTTTTTCTTTGTTAGTTTTGAGTGATTGGAAACCCAGCCATAGATATCTAGCGTTAAGCATCCTCTCGAGAGAACGGCATAAGGTCAGCACAACTGTCCGCGCTTGAGTAGTTCTGTGCCAAGTTGAAAAATACTTCTGCCGCATCTGGATGTTCCAAGCGCACTGAACAAGGCTAGCTTTGGTCTTCTTGCTTGTGGCGAGTTGCGCCCAGAGCCGAATGATGACAGATGCGCTGCAGAGAAACCTAAGGTGCGCTAAAGCTCGCTCGCCTTCCTGCAGTTTAGTTTCGGCAGTTGCTGCCGAAACCCAAAGAATCAGCATTGCGCGACAGTTTTCTGATGCAATGCGGCTGGCAACCTGCTTTAGCTGCGACGATCGCAAAGCAGAAGCGCGCCAGATTGAAAACGCTTTGCGCGAGTTAAGATGATCAACCAGCGAAAATAATCTCTGCAACGCTTTGCGAGATCTGATGTAGAAGCGCAACTCTACGTAAGCGTAGCGCTCAAGATTTATCAAAAAGTGATCTGCGATACGAGTAAAAGCTTGCTGCTTCTTCTCGTGCTGTATCTTCAAGGTTCTAAAAACATTTGCTTGAAGCCGAGAAGCGAATTTTTGGCGTATCGCCGTAGCTCGACGCTGTTTTCCGGCGTACTGCAGCAAAAGTGCTTGGAAGCTGCAGCGCAAAATTGAAAAATCTCGCTGCTCAACGAGAACACGTAGACTGGCGCGCATCTGCGTTTGACGACGCCACATCTCGAACACAGCAGAGCTGCGTGCAAAGTTGCGCAACACTCGAAAACTGATGCAGGCCAAGTCGAATCTTTTCAGTGTCAGTGCAGCTCGCAGAAAACGGCGAGCGAGACGGTAGTCGTTTAACCGCTTTCGGTGCGCGCGCTGCCAGGTCCGAATGGCAGATAGCAAGTGAAACCTTGTTTTGATGCTGTTCGAAATGAGCAGTCTCTTTTCCACGACGATGAGAAAGATCTTAAAAGCAGTCGTCAACATCTTCTTCGCTCTCCGCTGGGTCAGCAACGCCGTGAGCTCAGTCTTTACGCTGGCGCTGCAGTGCCAGTGTAAGTAAGCTTTCTTGGTTTTGTACAGCAGCAGCAAAAAGTACGTGCGCTCTAGCGCATTCCGCTTTTCCTCGTTGCACGAGCTAACGCTAGCGCACTTCAGCAAATGCCACTTCAATACTATTATGTGACAAAAAACTGATAGCTGCAGCTGCGTAATCTCAGCCAGCGTGTAACCTGCACAGAGCAGACTCTGTGAAGTGCTGTAGCGTTCAGTGCCAAACAAATAGTCGCATCCAACGAGCAAGTGGTATCGAGACTGCACGATTTTTCTGAAGATCGCAGTCAGCGTCTGAATTGACTCTCGAAAAGCTGCCGAGTTATGCGATTTAGTCGTCAGTTTCGACTGCAGCGAACGAAACACAAATAATTCCTTCTGTATCGCTTGGAGATGACCCAAGCTAGAACGTGAGCGGTAGGCAGCCATTGTGAAGCACGAATTATTCGCTGAGTTCGTTGCAACGCCAGTCTCAGAAAGGTCTCGCTGCTGGCTTGTCGAAGAAACGTCATGTGCATCGGGTAAAATAAGAATCTCGTTCGCAGACCCACGGTGTAGTTCGCTCTGCGTCGCAACTAGCTTGTCATGCAATCGCCTAAGGTTAAAACCGTGCGAGCCTTGTTCTAAGCAATAGTGCAGCCGAGTTGCTGTCAAAGTGAGTCTGGCAATCTGCCACTGCCATCGCAGAAAATAGCACACAAGCATGTTAAATTCTCGAAGCTTGACTAACGCATCGAAAAGCTTTTTCGCACGCCTCACGCGCGTCTGCACGTCCATCCACTTCGCGAAACTTCTGTACAATACTTTAGACCTGCCGCAAATTGGCGCTAAGCGCGTTAAATTTTGGATTTCGAGTTGCCTAAGTGAAACGCAAACTACCCATTTCCGAAATGCTACAAACAGTACTAAATTTTGAAAGCCGGGATTGTTGATAAGTACAGCCATCCGCGTTTTGCAAGCTAAAGCAGAGCGTAACACCAGTCGCCATGTTCTCAGAAACTTTTTTCTCACGCGCATGACAGAGTATTCTGAAGCAGCCTCGTCGAGGAAGTACAGACGCGACAACTTGTTAAAGAATATGTGAACGTGGTACCGCAAATACCGCTTAACAAAGAGCTCTTCCACTACGCGCGAAGCTGAAGCTCTGTACACCAGCTTCACAGCCCACCTCTTGACGTAGGTGAGTAAGTAGAAACGCTTAACGTGAGCGAGCAGCGCAACTTCTTTCTGCTGCGCTTTTGCGTTTAGCCGGACAGCTGCGAGAAGTCGCGAACAAACTCTAGCAAGAAACCTCATCTTAACAGCTCTGTTGAACTGAGTGAGCTTGAATTTCGTGTGCAGCCGGTGGCTGAGCATCAGAGCCCAAGCGTTTAATGCGCGAAACAGCAGCGAGTCGCAGTAACTAGCGTGCACTCTTCTGCCGAGCTGCGCTCTCATCTGAAGTTTGCTGTTTCGCTCAGACCGCAGACTGAGGATTTGCTTGCTGTTGTTCATGAACAAGCGAAAATAGTTTTGCGCGAGACTCATGTAGTGCAGCTCGCGAAACCGTGCTGAGTGCTGCGAAAGCGCAAGTAACTTGCGCCAGCGTTGGAAGCAGACAAGCAGCAAGCTGCTTTTGAGAAGCTGCAAAAACAGTGGCGCACGCACTCGAGCGCGCGCTTGCAGTTTAGCCAGTCTACACCAAACCGCAAACTGGCGTTCCAAACGCTTAGAACGGCAATGAGCAAGACGCAGCACGCACGGCAGCGTCAAAAAAGAGCTGTCGAAGCCAATTTGCGCATCCGAGCTCGCGATGCCAGTAGCGTATTGCAACACGGCAGCGCGCTGTCGCAATGCGTTCCTCTTAATCGTTGCCTGCGTCCAGGTCAAAATGTAGCGTTTGAGGACAAGTGCGCGCCGTACGTACGTCAGCGCTGTCTCGGTGCGCGATAGCCTGTCGCTGAACTCCGTAAGAGACGCTAAAGCTTTGCGCTTCAAGTAAATATCGCTGAGGTACGCCAAGCTCGATGCCAAAGGAGTGCCGTTCCACCGCGACCTCCAGCGGAGTAGACAGGCAAGCAGCAATTTGCGTTGCCTCGCAGCGCTCACTTGCCGGAAGCAGCGACACAACCTTAACAGCTTGCGCCACAGAGCAAATCGCTGCCTGGCTATTACGCGCTTGGCAATGACGCCTTTCCGGTCGTAAGCAACAGCGCGCCAGTACCGCACAAATTGAAGCAGAGGTTCGCAAAAAGCGACTCTTCGGATGGTGGTTGCGAGCGCCGCAAAACGCCAGGTTTGAAAAGCTCTCCGTAACCTTCTCGCGCTGCACATCGCAACTATGGCGTTGTGCGCCAGGCGATTAGCGAGCTCGGTGGTCCAGCAGCCGAAGTAGTTTGCTAGTATCTTGTTCCCGCTACTGACAGATAAAACCTCAACGCGCGAGGCATGGCGCGCGGCAAGATTGCAAAGCTGGATCAGACGCGAGCCGAGTATGCGGCAGCGAACTGCGTAATTTATGAGCTCAAGTTGCTGCGCAAGGTCGAAGCGCGCGTAGAGCGCGGCGAGCCAAGCAGCAAACGAGTTGGCCAGCGTGACTCGGTGGAAGAGCGGCAGCTGAGAACGCGGATCGTACCTGCTGGCGAGCAAGCGGCCTACATAGCTAGACTGTACGCGGAAACGAAACACAGCGACTACGCGCACGTAGTAATAGCGACAGACGGCAAGGGACAAGCGCTGCGAGCGCTCAGCGAGTTGCGCAAGTCGGCGAGACCACGCGGAGAACGCGATCCGTTTGACGCTGAGATCCGCGGCATGTGCTAGAAGACCCAGCGCGCGAACAAACTTGTCTTCGGATTGTGCGACGTACGCAGAGCAGCGTCTGTTGGCCAGCAAGAAGCGCAGTGCGGCGAAAGCTTTGCTAGGGGGCAAGAGACTTTCGACGTTGAGTGGCTCACCGTTGGGTGGCAAGCGGTCGATGCACTTCAGCAGAAACCAGTAGTAGCCTGCGTTCATGACCCAGTCGCGCGCCGTCTGCGGGCTTAGCGAGGCTGTAACTACGACTCACACGCAGGCATCGGGTAATACGGGGCGCTAAATAATTTAAAAAGAGTTCGTTAACCGCTGCGTCGGATGGCGCAAATTGGGTACTAGTAGACATTTTGCGGAATGTAGTTGTAGCCGGGATTCATCGGCTGCATTTGCGCGCTGCCAGTTTTAGGCTGCATGCAAAACTTGTTCCACAGGTCGATCAGCGACATGCTGGAACTGATGGTTTTGTCGTCCGTCATCAGCCGGTAGAACTTTACCTCGTAGGGGCCGCCCTGGACGCAAATGAACACGCTCTTGTTAAGCACCATTTTCTCTTGCAAGGCGCCGACAATGTTCATCAGCTGTCGCGCCTTGTCGTTGTTGTCGCGGACTGCGTTGGCGGCGTTCAAACTTACTGTAGCAGTACGCATACGGGTGCACAGCGTCGGGCGAGTTGACGCCGAAGACGGCGTTCAGCCAAGCCGGCGAAACTTCAATGCCGATCCACAGCAGCAGTTCGAGCCCGTTCGTCGCCAGGTACGCGCCTTGCGCGTTGAGCAGCTTTTGGGACGGCCTGCAGAGCGGCGGAAGCACGCAGGCGCCGGCAGAGTCTTTTTCGCCGCAGTTGGGCGGCGCGTTCGCGACTTCGTAGGTTTCGACGTTGTACAGCAGTTGCAGTTTGCGCACGGAGCGCGTGCGCAGACAAGACCAGAGAAAACTGCGCTCGTCAATAGTGACGTCGACGAGCTCGCTGAACAGCGCGCTTTTCGTCATGCCCGAACAGATCGAGACCACTTCGTGGATCGGGTTGTTCTCTTCCAAACTGTAGACGCCGTCGCGGAGCGGCGGCACGACTGGCGCAGTGAGCGCCAACAGGTTCACGACGTTGAAGAACATCGAAGTGTACGTCGAGCGCGCCGCGGACAGCGTCATCTTGGCGGCTTCGAGCATGCACTTGAGCGTCATCAAGTGCGCGGTGGGCAGCGGCTGCAGCGCGGAGGAGAGTTCGCGCTTGTTGTCGGTGGTGGGGAGGCGCGTCGTGATGATGCGGATGCGCCGCTGCCCTGCGGAAGTCGTGTAGAGCGTCGCTAACTGGATGACGAAGTCGGGGTCCACGGCGTTTTCCTCGGTCGTCTCGAGGTCGAGCACAAGCGTCGAGTTGTCCGAAATCGACGGCACGCTCAGCAGCGCGACGCCGCGCAACATGCAGCTGCCGAAGTAGTTCTTGCAGTACCAGCCGTCCGAAATGCGCGCGCGCAGCGCGGCTTCCCAGATGTTGCACGACAAAATGTGCTTGCTTAGGTCGCGCGCGATGGTCAAGTAGTGCGTCTGCGGGTTGAAGTACGGGTAGTAGAAGAGCACGCCGCCGGTGCCTTCGGCGAGGTTCGCGAGCCGCGAGAGCGACGCGCCGAGCCGCGCCTCCGGCGCGACCAAAAAGTCTACCGTGATTTGCGTTTGCGAGTACATCGAGATCGTCGACAAGCAGTACTTGTTCGTGTTCTTCAAGTCGAAGCCGAACTCCGACTCGCTCGCGGAACGCGTGTTCGCGCCCGCGGCGTTTTCGGTGATGAACGGGTCGTTGATCTCGATTGAGTGACACACGATCAACTTCCCGCCGTTATCGCCCATCAACGTCTTCGCAATGTCGAGCGGCTTCGAAATGAAACCGTGCTCCACGTCGGTGTCCTGCCAGTACGAGGGCAACTCTTTCAGCAGCGCGACGATTTGTTCCGCTTTCTCTGACACGCTCCACAGGGGGTCCTGGATCGGCAAAAACAAGTTGTTCGGCCCGTTGTCGGTGATGTGTATCTGCGGCTTGCCGCCGGCCTTCAGCGAGTAAAAGTGCACGTAGTAGTCGTACGTGATCAGCCCGAACAGCGCGCGCTCGAAGCCGGGCAGCATTTGGTTTTCGATCAGGTACACCAGAAAGTTGCACACCGTCTGAACAAACCCGGTAGCGAGCCCCGAAGCGCTGATCTCCAGCGCCACCACGTACATCGGCGTCTGCGGAGTGCGCGTGGTGTACTCCTGCGTCGCGAGGTACTCGAACGCCGAGTAGCAGAGTTCGGGGCGGTTCGTCAAGTCGGAGCGCAACCCCTGGTGGTTCAGCGGCGCGTAGTAGTCGTTCGGCACGGCGTTCAACACTTTGCAAACCGCACAACGCCACTTCGAGCCCTGTTCCGTGAACGAGCAGTAGCAGCTGATGTACGCGCGACACTTGACGCAGCGAATGATCGGCGCGCTCGAGCACGAGTTCACCACCGGCAGTTCGACGTCCGTGTTGTTCAGCTGGTACGCGATGCCGAAGCTCACCTGCACGGCGAGCCGCGTCGCGTGGTTCAGAGGCATCGCCTTGCAAGTGGGCGTCGCGAAGTACGCAGCCGTGTCGATGATGTGCGAAGTGTCGCGCGCCTCTGGCACGTATCCCTGCGACTGCCAGGTTTGCTGTACAAAATGCGACTGCGGCTGCGCGCCTGCCATTGCGCCGTTCGCGGCGGCGGCGTAGGGCTGCTGCGACGGGAACCCAGACTGCGGTGCCGCGTAGGCGGACTGCTGGGACAGATACGTCGCTTGCTGCGCACCGTATCCGGGCTGCTGCGTCTGGTAGCCGAACTGCTGCGCCGCAAACGGCTGCGGCTGCGGCATGTACGCGGCCTGCGGCGCGAAGCTGCGCTGCTCGGCGCCCGATCTGCCCGACTGGCCGTTGCGCGCCAGCTCCGCGTCGTTCGCGCGTTGCGGCGCACCTGCGTACGCGTCGGCTCCTCCCGGATTATGATTGCGCAAGGAACATCTGGCGTAGTCGTGATCAAAATTTTGCATCGCCGCGACTAGCGCATCTAGAGTCGAATTATAATAATCGCAAAAAACTCGTCGCAATGTGCATTTGTCCTTATTAGAGGCTGTTTTAATTTTCCGCGATCTAGTCGCGCGGCGCAAACTGCAGCGCGCGGCCTCCCATGCAGTGCGAGCGGTGCAGGGGCGCCGCGTTCCTGACCGACGAGGCCGGCTTCTACGTCTGCCAGCTGTGCGGCACGGTCTCGCAGGAAGTGCGCGAGACGCAACGCGACGTCGACGACCTGCTCTCGCAGTACTCCGTGAGCAACTCGTTCGCAGGCAGCGCCATTCGGCACAAAAGCGCGAAGCAGCGTCAGTCGCGCTCCGCGCTGCGCAGTCACGCGTTGCGCCGGCTGCTCAACGCTGAGTGCACGCAGCACTCGCGCCTCTCCGCGGCCGTCGTGCTAATGACGCTGCAGTCCGAGTTAAAAGGCTTCTTCACTGCGAACACTCTCAGCGAGTGCGGCGTCCCGGAGACGGAACGCGAATGGGAAGCGCGCGTGCGCGACCTGTGGTTTCTCTTCCTGCAGCGCTGCGCGCAGCGCCGAACGCTGCTCGTTTTGCCGCACACGTTGGCGGCGGCCGACCCAGACGCAGCGGACGCTGAGCCCGAAAGCGGCGCGCTCGTGCGGCAAAAGCTGCGCTCCGCAGCAGCGCAAGCCACATCCCCGCTCGAAGCGCGCAGTGTCGCTTGCGACTCTGCGGAGCAAGCTGAGGACGCGGCGGTAGCTGCGCTGCGAAAATTTGCAAATTCCGTTCAGCGAACGGCGCTCGCGAGCAGCCACGCGCTCCTTGCCGCCGCAGAGCGTGGTGGTTTCTTCGCGCAAGCGGCAGATCCTCAAACGCGACGCGGCGCGCTCGCCTACGCTTTGGCTGCTGCCATCCGCGCAGTAAACGGCTCTGAAGCACGAGACGACGCGCGCTGCAGTTTCCACAGCTTGAGCTTTAGCCAGCTCCAACGCTTCTCGGAGTGTGTAGAGCTCAACTCAAACTTGCTGCTGCAGAGTTTGATGGCAGCGACCAGCGGAGAGGCGCGGCCCGCAACCTCGCCGTACCGGCTCAAGAAAGCTTTTTTGATTGCGTTTTACCACAAACTCGTCACGCTGCTGACGTACTGCAGCGACGCAACCTCGCAACCGTTGCGCCAAGTGCAAATCTGCGATGCGCAGCGCAAGCACCCTGCGTTCCACGCGCTGCTGCTAAGCGACCTCGTGGCGACAAACAAAGAACAGGGCCTGGTGCGTCTGCTGCAGCAGTTGTTCGGCAGCGAATGCTTGCACGATTTTGCGGCTTGCGCGTTGCGACGCGAAGAGTTCTTTCTGAGTCCGAACCTGCCGAAAGCGTTTCTGTGGCTCGCCGCGCTCTCGCTCGAGATTCCACTGGTGCCCGCCGACATTCCGCGCTTTCAGCTGCAGAACCGCTGGAAGTCGGCTTTTGACGTGGCAGAATACAACCGACTGTTTAAAATGGCGCGCAGCGACGCGAACGACTTCGGCAGGACCGACGCCAAGGCAATCGAGGCGCTCGCGCACAAGTTACACTGTTTTCTGCAAACTTCGCCCGAGCTCGCACAGGGCGGTGCGGCTTCGCTCAAGTCGCAGCAGAAGTTCGTAAAGCGCCTAATTTTGCGCGCGCTGTCGAAAGCGTTGCTCCCTTGCGAGGTGTACCCAGTGGCCGTTGCAGTGTTTTGCATCGCTTGCGAGTTCGAGAGCTGTTTGACGCACGCACTCAGCGCCGAATTTTGCGGGTTGCGGCTCGATCTCGTGGGCGCCATAGTGGTAGTGGCTGCGCGCCTGCTTTTCTGCCAGATGCGCCACTCCGACCCCTGCGAGTGGCCAGCCGACCTCGCGTCGAATGCGCTTTGGCCCGACTTGCTGGCGCGCGCCCTGTTCGAGTTCTCCAGCTGCACTGCCGACCTCGAGTCGTCCGTGCTAGAACTCGCGGAGTTTGACGTTTTGCGCGACTCGCCGCGCATCCTCGGCATGCGGAACTTCGACGTGTTGCGGAACGCTGCGGGCAATCGCGCAGACCGTTTCGCACCCGAATCTTTTGAAGCTTTCGTTTCAAAAACTCAGCCCTGTGCGACTGGTGCTTTGCGCGGCTTGCGAATAGGCCAGTCGTGTTTGGCTCACGCGACTCTCGTATCGACTGCGCGTGCTGCTGAAGGCAGCGCCGGTTACACCCGCTCCGAGGACTACGCCGCGTTGCGGAAACCCTCGTTCAGTCAAAAGAACGGCTTGAGCTCGCTGGCGCTCCAGTTCCACCCGAGTTTGCTGTTTGTCGTCGCGCGGCTCTCGGCGTTTCTGCACGTCGAGCCGAAGAAGCTCATCGAGACGGCGCGGGTGCTCGAGCTTTCTGTTTGCGGCCGGCTACAAGAAACAGTGCAAGCAGGGCAATGAAGGCGATGAAGACGTACACGCTGCTGGTCAGGCCTTCCAAGAACAGTCTCAAAGCTTTGGCCAGCGCACGGACGAAGAGATACAGCGTTGGAATATGCGCTGCAAATTTTTTGCGCTCTTGGTCGAGAGTGTTGCACTTTTCGATCATGTCGAGCGGGGGCCCAACGTCGCACAGGTTTGCGTGGAAGCGCGTCTCCGCGAGCTTCGCGCGGTACGAGCGACTCGTCAGCTCGTCGAAAAACTCGACTTGCACGACCTCGTTGAGCGTGCGGTGCAGCAGGTACGCGACGTACGCTGTTAGCGCGGAGCCCGCGAAGAGCAGCACCCAGCGCTTCGTGGCGTCCGCCTGCTCGATCAGCGGCTTTGGGCGCGCACACTTCATTTTTCGCCTGTATCGCGACTTTCCGAACCGGTCGCGCTCGAAAACTTCCTCGACTTCGTCGAGCTGCTCTTCGAAGAATCGGGACGGCGCGGCGTGCTGCGCGATCGGCGCTACTGGCAGCCATCCAAGCTGTGGGTCGTTTGCGTGACCCGCGATAAGTGTACTAGAACCCGAGGCGGACTCAGCGGCCGTCGCGCTGGGCGGCGAATAGTCTTCACAAGATTCCGGTTCGGTTGTGCGCAGCTCTGACGAGTTGATCGGTGAGTCTGCGCTTCGTGGTTTTTGCGTTAAGCCAAAACATGGCTCAAGGACTTCGCCGTTTTTTATTATCGAAGGCCCTGACATGCGTCAAGCATCGTTTGCGAAGCTGGTTTCAGCCGTTCTGAGCAGACTGCCAGCAAATATAGCTGCAATTTAATTGTCAAATTAGCTTTTGCTATTTGCTGGAGAGAGCTCGCGCGTTGCCAGACGCAGTTTTTTGAATGAACGATCGTCTCGTTTGCACACTTTAGCTGGCAGAGCATGAACGCCGGTGGCGGTACAGGGAACGACAAGTCGGTTTGGATTTACCGTAACTACCGCTGGGTCAAGCCTGGCGCAGCGCCCGATGCGCCCAAAACATTTTTAAATGAACGCATTCGAGAAATCGCGCAGAAGTTGCAGCACAAAGACACTTACGCCGCGCTGTTTACTGATGCGAGTCCAACGTCGGACCGTTCGATTGCCTGGAACCAGCCGCTCACGCTCGCGTTGCTGCGCATCGTCGAACTCATTGGCACGCAGTGGCCCGTCGTGTTTGACCGCATGAAGGCGCTCATTTACGCCGAGAACGAGGAAGACGTTATCGACGAAGTGCTGACAGTGGCCCCGGGCGTCAGTTTGCGGTTCTTCAGAAAGATGAGCCACGAAAACTTGGCGCGTGCCCGCTTTTACTGCGAAGTCAAAGATCGGTTTTACTTTGTGCTGCGCCGCATTTTGTCCAACGCGGACAAGTACAAATACTCTGGCCTTGCGGACGCGGCGCGCTTGCGAAACCTGGACAGCCGCAACCAGGTCACGATGGACGCGTTCGAGGCGCACGTTCGAGACATCGTCTTGCGTTTGCAAAGCATCGTCTGCACGAAGCCCGTCGACTACGCCTCGGTCAACTCGAGGCTCAACTCAAACATCGAACAAGCGCGCAGTCTGCACAGCGTGGTGCTCGAGGAGACGGGCGACCACGCGATATGTGACTTTTTGCCGTACAAAAACGCCGCAGACTGCGTCTCGAAGTCGCGCGGCGCTGTGCTGTTCAGTTCGCTCATCTCGAACACGATGGACTCGATTCTGCAGGCGTACAAGTCGCAAGCGAAAAATTCTTGGTTAATGAATGCGGGCAAAGACTACCACGCCGCAGTCACGAAAGTGCTTCTGAACGCGCGCGACTCGTTTGACACCGACTTGTTCGGCTTTTCGGCGGCGGACTGTTCGGAAGTCACGCTGCAAAAGTACTTTGCAGACGCGAAGTTCACGCCGCCCGTGTCGAGCTACGAGTGCTTCGTCGCCTACTTTGAATTGTTTAACGAAGTCTGCCTCGCAGTTAACATTGAGCGGCAGCTCAAACACGTAAATCAGATGATCAATCAGTGGAACGCAAAGCTGATTGAGCTGCGCCGGTGTTTGCGCGGAAATCGGCGCGTGTCGCGAACGCTGAACACCGGCAGCGGGGCGAAGCAGTGAGCGTTCCCGGCACTCCGACGCTGTGCTGGTGCGCGACGCTGCACTCAGCACGCTTTTCTGGCGAAAAACTATTCTATTTTATATTATCCATCCTGGCGCTTTTTTTTTGAATTGATCGCTGCGAACGAACATGCAAAACGAAGGCTTTGACAAGTACCAGAAAGAGGACCTAGAGCTGTACTTTTCGAAAAACTGCTACCGGCTTGTGGTGCCTGCAAACACATCACGCTGCCGCTTTTTATTTCCACACACTGACGTGCGCGTGTTCATTAAGCCCACGGCTATTGCGCCCAACAAACTAGACTTGGTTGACGCCGTGAAGCGCCACTAAGCGCGCGCCGAACGCGAAGCCGGCCGAGCTCCCCAGCTGCTCCATATCTGCGCTTCCTGGGACACTGCGTTTTTAACATCACTCATGCGGCTTCACAACGTTTTGCAACTCACTTCAGTTGTCCTGTGCAACCTGCGTCGAAACAGGTCGGTGAACTACGTGCAGCACAGCAACGCTGAACAGCCGATTCAGCTGATCGTCGCGGACGCGCGCAGCGCAAATCCGTTGTACATTCCGCAAATTGCGACGGTCAACGGCGGCTACGACATCGTTGGCGTCGTCGACGTGCTGGGCAACCGCAACCCGATCCGACCAGTGGGTTTCATTGGCAAAGAACGTCCGCTTTTCGACCACCCCGTCGAACCTCATCGGAAGATCAAGTTTGAGAACTAGCGGAGCTATCCGACTGCGTTGGTCCGCGCCGCGCAGTCGCACAGTTGCAGTGCGTACAAGTTCACGCCCGCTGAGCAGTTCAGCGAAAAGAAGTTGGTGCAATCCAGCAGCTTCTTGCCTTCCGAGTTGTATACGTTAACGTTGCATGTCGTGCGTACGTCTACGCTACTGGTCGGCGCGCTCTCAACAGCTGCTCGGAGAATGAGCAAGTTGCGGCCTGCTTCCTCGAGCTCGACGTCTGTCGAGCTGTGCAAAATGTAGCGCGTTTTCGCTGCTTTCGAATCCAGCGCGTTGTTTGCCGCAGCGCAGTTGCCTTGTGCTTCGACCATTTCGCTCTCAGCAACCCGCAGGAGGCTTTCAAGCTGTTCATGACACGCAACCGGAACGCAGGCTGCACCAAGTGCTGGACCCTGCTGCGCAACCCGCAATAATTTCTGTGTATCTGAGCCATTCGCCTCTCGCGAAGAAAACTCCGGTTCGAGCGTAGGCGCGAAAGGAGAAACGTTGCGGTATAGCGCTAGAAGTAGCTTTAGTTGTCGCACGGTCGAGAACGGGTCCGAGGATCTAGAGAGACGCGCAAATGCCACTTACAAGTGAGAGACGAAGTCGTCGAAAGCGGCGACCATGTCTTCAGCGAATTCGTTGTGCAGTTTTGCGTGGCGCGCAAAGGCGTCCGCCAGAATAGAGACGTCAAGCAATTTTTCATTGTGCTGCATACATATGTGCATCAGTTTGCGAGCAATGTTCCAACTATGCATTCTGCAGTTGCCCAAAAGATAACAGCCCAGTAAAAAGTAAGGGCCTCTCTGCGAAAGCAGCAGCAAGTCGAAATGCTTAGCTCCGCCTTCGCGCAGAGCGTACGCGCGACTGATTTCCACCGTCAAATTTGCCGCTGTGCGGCGCAGCGAGCCGAAGTTCTCCCAAACCATTCCGTGCGCTGCGACGGCTAGATGCTGCAAATCTGCGGCACTGCGAAATTCACTTACGCGACTGGTCAATGTGCTGCAGCCGGACTTGACTGACGAGGAAGCGCAGCAGCGCGGTGCGCACGTGCAGCGAGTGCTGGTTCAGCAAGCGGTACATGAAGCCGACCTTCGGCCATTGTTGCTTCAGTTGCTGCAGCGTCGCAGAAATCGGCGCGGCTGCCTCGCTGCCGAGCGACTGCAAATGCAGCAAAGCTGCGCTCAGCAGCGAGTGATAAAGCGTCTGCAACACGCCGCGCGGTTCTTTGGCTTCTGCGAAAGCCGATACCGACTGAGTTCCGGAAAAGGGCGCGACCGCGGTTGCGACCGTGCCGCGTTCGTCTGCGCACTGCTGGGACTGCTGCCCGTGCGCACTGCCCGCGGCGGAAAATTTCAGCACGCGCTCGTGGCCGTCGTGCTTGCCGCCAGACGCGACGGATCTCTCTTCGTTCGAAGCAGGCTGTTGTCTGCCGAAAGCGAACTCGAAAGCCTTTTGCGCAGTCGCGGCGTCGTTAAACACTTCGCCAAGCGTTTGCAACAGCGCCGTTAGCGGCTCCACTTCGATTTTGTAAAAGCTGTTGTCGAACAACACGAACAGCGTCATCAGAGTCGCGAACGCGAGAAAGTTGAACACGGCTTGGTCGAGAACGTCGGCGCCGAGACGCACACGCTTGCTGTCCGCGCCCGACTGCGCGTGCAGACGCTCCTGCTCGCAGTTTTCGAAAACCAAGAAGTTACAGCTCTGCGACCCGACGGTGGGCGCTAGCTTCAGCCGCTGGCTGAACGCGAGCGCGAGACTGCTGGTTGCGCGAGACCACGTGCCCGGCGCGGTTAGCAGCAGATCCAAGTCGCCAAACGTCTTTAGCGCGCCCGACGCAGCCGCCCACTCGGCTTCCTTTGCTGGCTGCAGCGAAGGCGCCTGCAGCGTGCTGCACTGCATTTTTTATAAATTGTTGACCGTAATACTCCCGGCGTTCCGCGACTGCGTGCCGTTCGTCGGTGCAGCGCGCTCAGCGTTTCGTAAAACTACATGCTCGCTACTTGCACCTTGTCATGGAAGAGCTGCGCAGGCTGCGGATTATAGTGAGCCACCACGGCGCACCCGCTCCACGCGTCAGTAAGTCGCCAACTCGCTCCAGCAGACCTTCTGTTCGCGCTGTACAACCACGCGTTTCGGCTAGTCAGTTTGCAGTCTTCTGAGAAACACGCTGCCTCGCGCAAGGCGGCTTTCAGCTTAAGTTCGAACGCACGAGCGCGTTCCTGCCGCACAGAACTGCTCGTCGATATCCCCCGGCTGGTGGCATCGCGGAAGCTGGACGCTGCCGTGCTGACGCTCGGTTTCGAGTCGCTGTCCGCAGCGAGCGTGCGCGAGCTGTTCGCCGAGCGCTTGGTCTCGCTGCACATTGAACTGGAAACGCAGCTCGGCACCGAGCTCTCGACGCATGACTTCAGTCCTCGGCTCAAAGAACGCATCGAAGGGTGCAACTACTCGGCGTGCGTTCTCGGCTCGTTTTTGGTGCCCTCGTTGTGCGGCGGCAGCGCTGCGCGCTCAAGCCAGTTGCAGCTGCGCAATTGGCTTTTCTACAGCGCGTTGGGGCTGCGCGAGGGCGCTAGCGGGCGCAAGTTTCTGCACGCAGCGGCCCGCGAAATTTGCCAAATTGCCGCGCTTGTGCGCAGCAACGTCGAAGTATGCTTCTCGCGGGTCGAGGAATTCTGCACGCAGCAGCAGCTGGCCGCGCCACAGCCCGAGCCGGAACTCAGCGCAGAAGCGCCGTTGCAGGAGCACGTGTACGGCAAACAAGGACTCGAGGCGAAGCAGGTCACGCATTTGCCCTTCGACTACATCTCGGAGAAACTGCACGAGCTCATGCTCGGCGTCAAGAACAATGAAAAAAACCTCTTGGATTTCGCCAACGTGATGCAGGTTTTGGTGCACGAGCAGAAGTGCCACTCGCTGCAGGCTGCGAGCGTGCTGGAGCTCAGCCAGCGACTCAGCCAGTTCGAGCGCGTCGTGATGCACCTCGTTGAAGACGCGAAACTCAAGGAGACCGCCTTTCGCGAAGTCGCGCAGCTGTCCGCACTCTAGCTGACGCGGCGCAACTTTGCGTCGCAGTTATGCAGTTAAACGCGTATCTGACGCCTCGCGCTTACACCGTTCCTTCGCGCGCATAGCGCTGACCTGCGCTGCCTTTCTTGCGGTGAAGGGGATGTGGGACGAAATAAGTTGCACGCGCTGCGACGTGCCGCAGCCGCGACGAGGCTGCGGCTGAGTCGCGCGGCAACGCTGAGTTGGACGTGCTGAGTCGCATTTTTTCTGCGTGCAATGAAGAGAAAAGAGTACGAGTTAAACGCGGCGGAGGGCGTGGTGTGCGCGTGCCACGCGCATCCCGCCGGCCGCAAGGTCAACAAAATCGTGGTAATTGAGGCGGGAAGACCGCTGACGTTTCCGACGAAAAAAACTGGGTGGTTGATGGGCGAAATGAAAGTGTCGAAGTTCGCGTGGGTAGACCGCGTCTGCCAACAGAAGCCTCGCGAGCTGCAGCGCTACGAGGCTATCCCCGTAGGCTCCGTCAAGTTTCAGAGCGGTCTCGATCGCAGAAGTATAAGATTCGGCTGGCCAGAATAGTGCTGCCCAGCGAAATTCCGCGGTGGTAAGTCAGCGGCACGAAGTGCTTGCAAACGCCGCGCGCCGCTTCGCCCAACGGAACTTCTACGTTGAGCGGCGCGTGCAGCTGGCTGCGGTCGACGCTCGCGAAGTCGAGGCTCGCGCGACTCAGCAGACAGAAGCCGCGCGGCAAGTTCAGCAACTCCTCGCGCACGCGGTTGCTCTGGATTTTCATGATGCACTTGCCGTCGTCGTCCGTCAGCGCGCCACTGCGCTCCGCGTACAGCCGGCGGATCACGGCGTCGAAGACCTTGACGCTGCGCGGGAACCGCAGCTGCGTGTAGAGCGCGATGCACGCCGACTCAGTCAAAATGTACACGTTCGTGGCGTGCTTCCGCACAAAAGTAGAGTCAAACACCGCTAACAACGTCTGGTGCAGCTCGTCGAGCTCGACGGTTTCCTCAGACTTCTTGTTGCGCTTCAGCCGAATTTTTCTGCGACCCCGCCGGCGCCACTTACGCGTTGGACACAATGAAGTTGCTCTCGTGGGAGCAGAGACTGCTGCTGGACATGGCGACTGCGTGCGCTGCAGGCTCGCGCTCGGTGCGCTCGTAATTACTTTAAATATTATCGCCGGCGCGGGCGTGCTCCGGCCGCGAGGCCTACTCGTGCACCAGCTTGAGACGCACGGCTTCCAAAATGATGTTCAGCAGCTCGTCGCGCAAATTCTTGCTCGCGAGCACGTTGTTCACCAAAATCGTGAACGACAGGTCGTACTCTGGAACGTGCATGCAGATGCTGCCAAACATATCCGCCCAGCCGAACGCAGTAACGTCGCCGCCGTGCGCTGCGGCGCGCCGCGCGCTCGCTTGGCGGCGGTGGATTTGCGGCAGCGCGGCGCACGCGCTGCGCGCTTGGCGTTGTGCGCCTTCTTCAGTCTCGCAGCGCTCAAGCGGCTGCGAGCCCGGCGCGGCGCGCGGCGCGCTATCGCGCGGCTCCGCGGCCACGGCCTTTGCCGCGAACAGGTCTGCGCGCTTCCGCGGTGCCGAGAATGTGTCAAACACGCGCGACACTTGTTTGCGCTTCACGAGCAGGCGGTGCGGCGTGTTTAGGATGGGCATTAGGTACTTCGAAGCGTTTTCGCAGCTGCGCGAGTCGAGCTTGCGCAGCTTGAACAGCATGAAGCCCAGCCCCATCGTCGCCGCGAAGCCTGCTGTGTACATGCGGCTCTCGAGCGAGCGGTCCGTGTAGTATTCGCGCGCCCAAATGCGGCGGTAAATCGGCTCGGAAAGCGCGAGCTTCGCGTTGTGCAGCGTGAGCGTGAGCAGCTTCGCATTCGCGCGCGCGCACTGCGGCGGAATGAACAGGTGCCGGCCGATTGAAGAGTTGACGTTCAACGGGTCGAACAGAATCGGCCGCTTAACCAGCAGCTTCAGCATCGACAACGGCTCCGGGGCGCAGTTCACCACATTTTTGCAGTAGTCCGTGAACTGCGAATTACGCGCGTTCGAGAGCAAGCCGACGTTCGTCGCGTGGTACTTGCTCAAGAATTCGCGCGAGCGGCGCCTCTGCGCCTTCTGCAGGTTTGCCAGCCACGCGTTGTAGTGCTCGTCGTCCGACTGGCGGCTCTCGGACAACATGTTGTTCAGGTAGTATTCGGTGAACGTCAGAAAGTCGATGTCGCGCTGCGCGTCGACGAGCAGGTGCTGCTTGTACGGCTTGGCGTGCGTCTTGCTTGGCGGCAGACGCATGCGGTTGCCGTTCAAGTACAGCAGCTGCAGCGGCACGAGTTTGATCGAATTGGGCGTGCTCTGCCGCGGACGGTCGGCGACCGTCCAAGTGGTGTACAGCTGCGTGGCCAGCGCGCGCGGCTTGTTGCGCGCTTTGGCGCCGCGCGCTTTTGGCTTTGCGCCGCGGCCGTCCAACTCTTTGAGCAGCGCGACGACTTCGGCGCTGAGCGAGCTCGTGGTTAGTTGATACGACGGGTCCGGCGCGAGCGGGTAGTGCAGGCTCGCGTTTAGCTCGGACAGCTTGAAGCGCTGCAGCAGCACGCGCTGCAGGTACACTCCGGCCGGCCGCACGCGCGTGATGCACTCGAGCAGCTCGTTAAGCAAGTAGGTCTGCGTAAAGTAGCTGAAGTGTGTGCACGTCTGCGGCGCGCAGCGCGGCCGCGACTTCTCGATGAGTTCGATCATCGTGCGGTACACCGCAATGTCGTTCATTCTGAGTGTCGACGGGAACGAATCGTGAATGCCGCAGCGGCCCGCCAGCAAGTCCTCCACCGTCAAGTGCGCAAAGGACGCATGCTTCAGCGTTGTCCACCAGCTGCTCAGCGCGTCGCTGAGCAGCACGCGGTTCAGCTTCACGAAGCGCAAAATCGCGCAGGAGAGAAACGTGTTGACCAGCGTGAAGATCGGGAACAGCGAGTCTTCCGTGACTGCGTGGTTCTCGTAAATGTTCTGGTGCCCGATACTGATGTTCGCGAGCACCGCGTCGCGCCGCTTCACGAACACCTGCACGGCGACATTGCGAGTCTCTTCGCGGATTTTCTTGATGCGCTCGACCAACTTGCGCTCCAGGAAGCGCCCGCGCAGCCCCGAGTTGTGTTTGCTCTCTGCACTGTGGACAAGGCGCTTGCGCGAGCTGCAGCTCGCCTGCGCGCCACACACCGCGTTCACGCGCAGTATGCTGAAGAACGGCACTGTCGCGCGCAGTTCGCGTGACAGGCCGTGCAGCAGCGACGCGACGCGAAAGAAGAAAATCAAGTCCTTCGGCCACGCGTTCAGCGGGTTGCTCTCGCCGAGCGAGTCGCGCGACTTCCAGAGCTCGTTGCGCTCCGCGTCGCTGATGTAGGGCTCGGAGGCGCTGCTCGCGCTGCTGGTCTGCAGCTTGAGCAGGTACACGACTGTGTCGAAGTAAATTTCGGGGTCGACCGGAATGGCTTTGCAAGTAGGCTTGAACTGAAAGCCCATCTTGAGCAGCGCGTTGATCAGCCCGAGAATGTCCATGTTGCAGGCGCAGAGCACGAACTGGCCCAACGCGCGCCGAGACTCTTCCTTCAGTTCGTGCACTAGCCCCCAGTCCAGCAGCACGGGCAGCGCGTTGCCGGTTTTTTTGTCGATGCTCACCAGAATGTTGCCGGGGTGCGGGTCGGCGTGCAGCAACCCGTGATGGAACACTTGAAATGCGATGCTGTTGATCACGTCGTAGCACAGCGTGTTCAATTTCACTTGCTCGCTTTGCTGCGTCGCATAGTGCGTGATCTTCTCGCCCGCGATGAACTGCTGCACCATGATCTTCGCGGTCGTCAGCTCTTCGTACACCGCAGGCACTACGAGTTTCAGCCGCGCCTGCTGCGAGATGCGGTGCGCGCGCGCCTGGTTCCGCATCTCGAGCCGGAAGTCGAGTTCGAGCGCGGCTTGTTGCTGCCAGTCGTTCAAGATCTCGCGAAAGCCGAACGCGCTGTGCGTGCACTCCATCAGCGTCGCGAGGACGTTTAGCAGTTTCAGGTCGTGTTCGATGTAGCGCGCGACGTTCGGGTGCTGGACTTTCATGATGACGTGCTCGCCGCTGAGCAGCTTGCACAAGTGCACCTGCGCAATCGACGCGGATGCCAGCGCTTTCGAATCGAAGCTCTCGAACAGATCCGAAATCGAAGTACCCAGCTCGGCTTCGACGATGCGGCGAATTATTGGGAAGGCGGTCGTGGGCATGCGGTCCTGCAGCTTCGTCAGCTCCGTGACGTACGGCGGCGGCAGCAGGTCCGAGCGCGTGCTCAAAAACTGGCCAACCTTCACCCACCACCCCTGCAGATCGTTTATCGACTGCCACAAGTCCTTTGCCAGCTCGCGGTGCTTAAAGTTCCAGTACTTCGAGCGCTTGCGGCGCGGCAGCAAAAACTGGTGAAACGCGGCGATGCGGTAGTTGCAGTACAGCAACAGAGCGAAGCGCACGGTCTACGAACTCGCGCTCGGTGCCGCCGGCGGCAGCCGGCGAGCGCGCACTTACGGTGCAGAGCCGGAGCCAGTTAAACGAACTCGGCATATTTGGCGGACCGCGCTGCGAGTGTTAAGGAGCGTTTACATTGTTTGCAATTAAAAAAAGCGGTGCGGTCGGCATTGCGCAGCTAAGCGGCGGGCCGCCAAAGGCAGCTCTCGCGCGGTACCCCGCGGCGCGCGCAAGCGCGCTGCGAGCGCAACGCTGCGGCGCGCGCTGCGCGGCCAGCTGCACTCCATTTCGTGTAGTTTATCATTTTCAATTTTGCAAGCTAAATTTGCGTCGCCGGGTGTGTAGTGATCGCGCGGAGTTTCTGCAGAAGCGAGCGGTTGATGTCAGTCAGCAAGAATTTCGGGAACGGCGACTGCGAGAGACCGGTAGGCGGCTATGAAAGTCAGATTTACGAAAACAGCTGGACGCCCGAGGAGCAGGAAAGCGGCGACGAGGACTCGCTCGCGAGAATCGACCGCGCGCTCGCCATGGAAGTCAACATTCCGCTGGACCATAAGGGCGAACTCGTCAGTTTCCGCGAAGTGCGCTCGTGGATTTCGCCTACTTTCGCCGACTTGACGAAACTGAAGAACCGCATCAACGAGGAGCTGATCAAGCCGCTGAACCTCAAGCAGCAAGACATTGTTCGCGCCAGCGGGCTCGGTGCGCCCTACGTCTGCTATCTGTTGAAAGACCCGAACTCGCCGAATATGAATCGCCGCCGCAAGATCGAGGTGTACAGCGTGCTCACCGAGCTGTTCCGCAAGTTCGACGCTAAAATCGTCACGAAAGACGACTTTTTGCGCCTGCGCAACCAGCGCGTCGCGAACCGCTTTCAAGGCTTGCGGAACGACCGCCTGATGCGCGGCCACTACAACAACATGCAGAACTGCGTCATACGGCGGCGCCGAGACTCGAACGGCGATGAGCAGTACGAAGAGGCGGAAAATCTCGAGGAGAGCGCCGACGACATGAGCGCGCTGCACAAGCGCCACCGCATGATGTACAGTAAGTTGAGAACGACGCGACCTAGACATGCGCATGGGGGGCTACTACAAAGGCTACGAAGGCGTGCCGGAGTTTGCGCCGCCGAACTGCGGCTACCCGCCGCCCGGCGTCGGCATGCCGAACATGTACCGCGTGCCGCGGCAGATGCCGATGTACATGATGCAGCACGGCTGGCCCGGCCCGCCCGGCGTCGCGCCGCATGGCATGCCGCCGCCGATGTTCTACCAGAACGCGAACCTGCCTCCGCAAATGTACGCGCGGAAGCTCGAGGGCATGTACCGCCACCCGCCGCAGCAGGCCGCCGGCCGCGAGTGGCACGAGCAGCCCAATCCGCAAGTCGACGGCAGTCAGGTGCACGCGCAACCCTCCGCGAACAATGTGTTTTCGCTCAGTGACGCCGTCGACGAACCCGCGCGCCCGCAGCTCGAGCGCGCGCCGCAGTTCGAGCCTGCGCCGCCGCGCGGCGAGTTTGGCGAATGGGTGCGCCACAAAGTCAGTTCGCTCAACTACAAGTGCCACGTCGCCGGCACCGAACACAACAAGCTGGTCTTGCGCGACCCCGTCGCGCAGCAGTTCTCCTTTTTAATCAACAAAAACAGCTGTCTGCTGCCCATCGCGCTTTGTTTCGAGCCCAGCGCAGCCGAGCTCAAAGAGCTCGAAGCCACGAAGTCGATTTGGGATATCAACGTTCTGCGCAGCTACGCGGAGGAGAAAGAGTGGTTGCGCGACGCGGAGGACGGCGAGAGCCGCTTTTGGGTGTTGTGGAACATGAACGACACAGCGTCGAACATCGAGCCGATGCTTGAGCAGTGGCGCTCCGAGAAGCAGTTGGACGAGCCGACGATCAACTTTGTCACGAAACAGTTTCTGTCGCAGTACGTATACCTGAGCGACATAGAGACTGCGTTTAAACACCTGCTTCCGCACACGGCGGAAGACGAGCCATTTACCTACATTATCGAAGTTAGCTGCGACCTGCTCGAAGAGCGCGTGCGACTTAAGGACTCGTTTTACTGGGACCTGCGCGCGTCTGACCAAGAACTCGCTCTGTTGCTGATGAACCTCGTGTCGGACTACAGCGTCGCTGCGCCCGCGCTCTGCTCTCTGTTTATCGACGTGAAGTTGACATTGATGCGATACAAGAAGGAGTGGGTGCAAACAATCCTCGAACGCATGACGGCGGTCGGGAAAATCAAGCCGGCCGCGTTGGTCGCGAACAGCGTTCCGCTGCACGTGTGAGCCTTGCGCGATCGTGTTGTCGGCTCAATGCATTTAAATTAGCGAGTAACAAATTTTAGCATAACTGCATAGCGCAGCAGAGATCCAGGAGTGCCTGTGCGCAAGATGACAGCCAAACAGCTGAAACGGCGTCGCGTTGCGAGCGATGAGGACGCTCTCGACCTCGTCCCGCGCTCGGTTGTTATTTGCGAAGGCAAGAGCGTGCGCAACGTAGAGTTGCTCGTGCAAGACTTTCGCCGACTGCTCTCGCCGTGGAACGCGCGCAATCTGGAGTACACGGCGAAGAACACCATCAAGGACCTGCTCTCCGTCACCGGCGTGTTGCGCATATCGCACATCTTCTCAGTGGTCAAGATGCCCAACTACATTCGGCTGGTGGCGTCGAAGTGTCGCGGCAAATTGGGCCCCACGGCGGTGTTCAGTCTGCAGCGGTACTCACTGATGCGCGACTTCAGCGCGCTCGGCCGCTCGACGAACACCGCCGACTTTGTGAACCCGCCGCTGCTAGTGATGGCCGGCTTCAACGCGCCCGGCGCTGAAGCGCTCCTCGGCGCGGTGGTGCTGCGCTCGGTGCAGCAGCTGTTCGCCGACCTGTTCAGCGCCGTCTCTGCGTCCGACTTCCTCGCCAAAGTCGCGACCGCGCGCATCATGTTGGTCAGTCTCGGGGCCGACCTGCGAATGCAGATTCGGCACTACGTCGTTCGGAAGGCCCACGAGCTGAAAGAGGCAATGGGGAAGCTCGCGGCTCGGCGGAAGGCGAAGTCGATTCGCAGAAAGAAGACGAACGAGCGCAAAGAAGACGCCGGAAACTGCGACACCGAGGAACAGCTGCAGAGTAGAATTTTGCAGCTGCTCGAAACCGGCACCAGTGTGCTCGAGGTCGGCCCGCGCATGGATTTGCGGCTGGACTGCGTTTTCAGCGGTGTGTTTGGCGGAACGGTGGCTTGGTGCAGAGAAGAGACTCAGTCGAGTAAGCTGTTGAAGTCCGCTGTGTCTTACGACGACTTCGTCGCAGAACTCGCGAAACTCGACGAAGCCGAGCAGCAGCTAGCCACAGAAGACGCCGCAAAACAAACCGTTGCCAAAACAGGCGATGCAACTGGCGAGAAGAAGCTCGGCGAGACGGAAGACTCGGAAGCGAGCGAGGAGCTGTACGCTGAGCTCTACGAGGAAGCAGACTCGGACAGCGAGTCAGAGATCGACGCAGAGCTCGCCGAAAATCTAGAGCAGTCTGTTGAAGACAGCGTCTCTGCGGAAGACTGAGCGCGTTGCGTGCGCAGCGTTCACGCGAGCAACTCGTGTCTGAGTTGTGCCGCGGTCGTAATAGGCGATTCGGCTGTGATGAAAATCTGCTTGAAATCACTGCCAACTTACGGTTTTTAGGTCAGGGAACTTCGCGAAAGCAAACCGCTCTAGCTTCAGATATTCGTTTTTCGCGCGCGAGCTGTCGGCCGCACGCTTAAACGCCTCGACTATTTTCGACTCCAGCCGTTGCAGTGCAGACGTTTTTCTCTCGAACTCTGCCACCGAGTTGCGCGGCTTGCGGCGCACCTCAATTTCGTACTCCAGCGTATTGCGAATCACGGGCAAAGAGAACAGCGATTCTTTGTCAAGGTTGCGCACTACGACTGCGAGCGTATGGGCGCGCTCCAAGAAAGCCGTGTTCGCAAACAGCGCGTGCAGCCAACTGGCCGACTTCAGCACAGCGTCTGGCCGCCGCATGTCGATCACCCAAACGAGATGCGTGCAGTCGAAACCGTTAGCGAATGGGTTGGCGCAATCACTCTCGCCAACCGGAGGCGTGTCGATAATCTCAACGTTTTTCGCTTTCTGCGCCGCGGATGCGCTGCAAGTGGCGGAAACATCAGCCTTTGCATGCAAAACGAAGCTTTGCTCGTGAAGAGTGGGAGCAGTGAACGGACACTTGATGGGTTTCAAATGCGCCCAAAGCGTCGTTTTACCGGCACCCGCCAATCCCATGATCCTGCAACGCAATGGGCTCTCGCCATGCTTTCGAGAGGCTGGCGCAGCAAAGCCGAATAAAACCTTGCCGCCACGGCAATAGAGGGCGCAGAAATACGCAAAAACAGCTGCGAACGACAACAAAAAAGTCGCGAAAGCCGCGTTCATCGCGCTGAGCCGCAAGCCCCCTGAAATCACAAATTGAATTGTTTTCTATTTTTCAGACGCTCGCTGGCGCCGCCGGTATGATCGAGTTTTTGCTGTGCGATCTGACCGAGCTCAGTGCGCTACCGTGCTCAGCGTTGCGGCGCGGCCTGAGTGAGAGCGAGCTGCGCGTGCAAACTCTCGACCCTCAGCAGCAAACGCACCGCCTGTGTTCGTTCTCTTTCTGCCGTCGCTTCTTGGCGCCTTTCGAGAGCTGCCGCAGCGAACACCTCGACATTGAGCGCAACCGCAACCGCAAGCCCAAACTCCGTGGAGCGCGCGCCGTGCGTGATTTCAGTGTCAGCCACTCCGCTTCGCTGATCGGCGGTTTGGCGGTCGTGGGAGCGCCAGGCTCGTGCGGTCTCGACGTAATGCCTGACCGGCTTGTAGCGAGCCGCCGGACCCCGGCGCAGTTTTTGGCAAACATGATGAACACCATGTCAGCTCGGGAGTGGGCGCAAATCAGAACCGACTGCGAAGCGCGGTCTGTTCAAAACTATTTTCTATTCTGGTCGCTCAAAGAAGCGTTTCTTAAGAAACTTGGCTGCGGCTTGGCGTACGAGCTGTCGTGCGTCCGACTCGAGCTGCCGTGCTCGCTCGATGCGCTTGAGTTTCAGCGCGTTGCCGGCGCGGCGCAGTCTGAGCTGTTTTATCTCCGACAGTCTCCGCAGATCACCGTGACGACGACGGCGGAGCGAACGATCAACGATGTGCGTGTCGCTGCGCGCGCGCAGGCGGTGCATTTCGCCGTCTTCAAATACGTGCGCGGCGATGCAGCGCACTGGTGCAGTCTATGTTTGGACACCGCAGTTGAAGTTGCGAATAGCTCGCAGCTGCAGATCCGACTAGAGCAGATTAAAGCACTAATTCAAAAAATTGACAGCTAGACTATAACATAGTTTTCAGCGGGCAGTACAAATCAATTTACGGTTGCACGGTGACTTAATCAACCTCCTCAACGGTCGGGCCCGAAGTTGGAGCAGCGCCGCCAAAGTTGCCGGGCATGCCGCCGAAGTTGCCAGGCATGCCGCCGGGCATACCGCCGGGCATACCGCCAGGCATACCGCCGGGCATACCGCCTTCTGCAGCTCCGCTTTGGTAAGCTTTCGACATGATCGGCATGGCGAAAGTCTCAAGCTCCTTCTGCTTGCTTTCGTAATCCTCCACCGAGGCGCTGACGTTGTTGTCCAGCCACTGTTGCAGTTCGTTGACTTTGGCCTCCAGTGAGCTGATGTCGCCGGCGTCCAGCTTAGACTTGATGCCTTCCTCGTTGAGCGAGTTGCGCAGCGAGTACACATAGTTCTCCAGAGAGTTCTTGGCTTCGATGCGCTTCTTGTTAGCTTCGTCCTCCGAACGGAACTTTTCAGCTTCGGCGACCATGCGGTCGATGTCGGCCTGCGACAAGCGTCCCTTCTCGTTCTGGATGGTGATCTTGTTGCTCTTGCCCGTGGCCTTCTCAACCGCAGACACGTTCAGGATGCCGTTCGCGTCGACGTCGAAAGTGACCTCGATTTGCGGCACGCCGCGCGGGGCGGGAGGAATGCCGTTCAGGTGGAAGGTGCCCAGCAAGTTGTTGTTCACTGTCATTGGACGCTCGCCTTCGAAGACTTTGATCAACACGCCCGGCTGGTTGTCAGCGTAGGTGGTGAAGGTCTGCGTCTTCTTGGTCGGGATGGTGGTGTTCCTCTCGATCAGCTTGGTGAACACGCCACCGGCGGTCTCAAGACCGAGCGAAAGCGGAGTCACGTCCAGCAGTAAGATGTCGCTCACGTGCTCGTTCGTAGAGTCCGTCAAAATGGCGGCCTGCACGGCGGCGCCGTACGCGACGGCCTCGTCTGGGTTGATCGAGCGGCAAGGCTCTTTTCCGTTGAAGTACTCGCTGACCATCTGCTGAATCTTCGGAATGCGCGTCGAGCCGCCGACCAAGACGATTTCGTTTACATCGGTTTTTGCGATGCTGGAATCGAGCAGCACCTTCTCCACCGGAGCAATGCACTTCCTGAAGAGGTCGATGCAGAGGTTCTCGAAACGCGCGCGCGAGATACTGCAGTTGAAGTCCACGCCGTCGAAGAACGAGTCGATCTCGATCTGCGCCTGCGTGGCCGAGGACAGCGTGCGCTTCGCGCGCTCGCACTGCGTGCGCAAACGGCGCAGCGCCTTGGCGTTGCCGCGGGGGTCCTTTTTGTTGATGCGGATGAACTCGTTCACGCAGTAGTCCACGAGGCGGTTGTCGAAGTCCTCGCCGCCGAGGTGCGTGTCGCCGGCAGTCGCTTTAACTTCGAAAATGCCCTCGTCAATCGTCAGAAGACTGACGTCGAACGTGCCGCCGCCGAGGTCGAAGATGAGCACGTTCCGCTCTCCTTTCTCGTGCTTCTTGTCAAGGCCATAGGCGATCGCAGCAGCGGTAGGCTCATTGATGATGCGCAGAACGTTCAAACCCGCAATGGCGCCGGCGTCTTTAGTCGCCTGGCGCTGCGAGTCGTTGAAGTACGCAGGGACGGTGATCACAGCGTTCTTCACCTCGCTGCCCAAGTAGTCCGAGGCAACCTCCTTCATCTTGTCGAGAACCATTGCGCTAATCTCCTCAGGGTGGTAGGCCTTGAGCTGGTTCTGGAACTTGACTTCGATAATAGGCTTGTCGCCGGCGTCCGCGCGGACCTTGAACGGCCAGTGCTTCATGTCCGCCTGAATTGCCGGATCGCTGAACTTGCGGCCGATCAGACGCTTTGCGTCGAAGACCGTGTTTTCAGGGTTGCGGGCAACCTGATTTTTCGCAGCGTCGCCAATGAGCCTTTCAGTCTCGGTAAAGGCGACGTAAGAGGGAGTCGTTCGGTTACCCTGGTCGTTCGCAATAATTTGCACTCCTTGAGGCTCCACCACCGCGACGCACGAATAGGTGGTCCCCAAGTCGATTCCAATTGCTGAGGCTTTGTTGCTCGACATCTTTTCAACTTTTGAAAAATTTACAATTTTAAATTTAGATCTAATTCTTAACTGTTTTGTCTCTAAACATCTAGTTTGCAGCGTTGTGGGCTCTGTCTGAGCCGCGGACACGCGTCTCTGGATGTGGCTAAACGCTCTGCCACTCGAGATTGAGCGGTTCATTTTCCTATCGCACAACCTCCATATTTCCATTATTTAGAATTCTCTCGCAAGAGTGCGCGCGTCGCGCTGCGGCCCTGGACTATGGACGCAGCGAAGTTGACCGACTGCGAGTGGATCGCGCCAATTGGCCTCGACCCTGGCCTGTTAGACTGTTTCCGCGGGGCTGCGCCTTTCACGCACAACAGCAGAAGCTTAATTTCGCTAGTTTTGAACCGCGTTCCCCTCACCGTCACCGAGAAGGAGATTCTCGAAGCGTTTTCTGCATTACGGTCCGAGGTTGCAACGTTTGAAGCAATGGACGACTGGGACGCGCAACAGAACTACTTCGCGGCGCTGTGCATCTTCCTTCCGCTTGACTTGCCTAAGCTCTGCAAAGGCGCCGGCGCGCTTGTATGGAACGCACGCAATAGCGCCGACAAGCCAGATACTCTGGTGCAGCGCTGTCGCGCCCACATTGTCTCAAACGTAGTCGCGTACCATCAAAGCACAGGCCACTTGCTTCCAGAAGCGTTGCTACGCTGGGCCATCGTCTGCGTCGGGCAGCCGGAGCGCGCTGCCGACGTCGATAGGCAGCTCTTTTTTCTCGGCACTTTGAGCGTCCTGTGCGACGCTCTGTTTGCCGACGACGGCAACTTGTTTCGCGCTGATCCTGAAGCGTTTTGTCTGGAAGACTTCGACTCCGCGCGCGCGGTGCTGCGCGACTGCTTGCTGCAGACCAACGTGCCGCTTACGCAGCTCGTGCAGTTTAGCTGCGACATCATTTACTCCGTGTGCAGCAACGCGAGTTGGGCTGCGCTGGTTTGTTTGTCCGAGCTGCTCTTCATTGTGCTACAGAAGACCGACCGCGGGCTGAACGCATCAACGGCGCAGGACGTCTCTACCTTTGCGTCGCACGTCGTTGGCTGCTACGTCGCCTTCGGCTGTGGCTTGCCAGCCGCGACGAGTAATGGCAGCCCCGCTCCTTTGCAGCTCCGGCTTGAAAAACTCTGCGGGTCGTACGCGGCAGACTTCGTCGAACTGCAAAATATCGAGCTCGTTTTCGTGGACCGCTTTAAGGATCTGTTCGGCTCTCTCGCGCGAGAGCAGCAAGGCGCTGAGCTCTGCAAAGCGGCTGCGGCGCGCCTCGGCTTTAAAGACGTTGAACCGAGAGAAACGTCTCGCGCAGCGCAGATGCTCGAACGCGCCGCTCTTCGGCTGTTTTCGCCGGAGCTGGACGCGCAGGAGCGCACCGCCGCTGAGCTGCTGCAGGAAGCGTTGCAGAATCTGCCCTCGCAGAACGACGTTTCGCAGGCCCGCGCCCTACTTTGCGTCCGCCTGGCCGCGCTCGAGAACGCGGACTACCTTGAATGGGGCGCGGCCCACTGCGGTAGCTTGGCAACGCACCCGCTCATTTCGACGGAGTTGCTCAAACTGGCGAACTCGACACCGCTCACGGAGTTCGTCCGCTTTTTGCCCACTGTCTGGCAGGAGAGGTTTTTGCGACTGGTTCACAAGCAGTTCGCTAAGCAGGCGAATGCCGTCGCGCTGCTGCAGTGCCCGGAGGAGCACCAGCCATTTGTGTACAAGTGCTTGAAGCACTACGCGGCAGAAGAGGACCTTGCCGAGTAGGGCCGGGTGTTGTGTGTTTTTGGCGTTCAATTTTTGCGATCAAATTCACTTATTTGAGCTACTTATTTTACGGCTCGGCAGGAGCCAGGATGTTTTGCAGCTCGTAGATGATTCGTTCCAGACCACCTGGGCTGGACAACAAAAGAAGACAGGAGTTAGCTCTAGGAGGATTGAACACGCGGCGCAACCACAACGCCAGCTGCGCGAAGATCACTGTCTGTGCGCGAAAGAGATGTTTGACCGAGTTGGAACGTAAGAACCGCGACCTAGACATCGTGGAGGTAGCGAATCGCAATACGCTCATTCTGCACGAGCGCCGCAAAGAGCTAACGGGCGCTGTGCGCGTCAATGACCACACGTTCCGCTTCGACTATTGCTTCGACGCGGACGCTTCGAACGCCAATGTGTACTCGCTCTGCGTCTCGCAACTGGTACGGAAAGTTTTTCTCGAGAACGCGCGCTGTGCGTGCTTCGCGTTCGGCCAGACCGGCAGCGGCAAGACGTACACTATGCTCGGTCCGCAGACCGACAAGTTGCTCGGCGTGCAGCGCGCCGAGGTAGGCGTGTGGGTTCGTGCCGGCGAACAGTTTCTGACTTGGCTGCAGCGCGAGGAGTACCAACGTTTCCAACTAGTGGTTACTTTTTTCGAGATCCACTGCAACAAAGCCTACGACTTGCTGAACCGCCGCAAGCTCGTGCGCCCGCTGCAGCACTCGAACCAGACCGTGATCGTCAAGGATCTCATGGAGGTGCCGATCGAGTCGCTGGATCACTTTGTGCACGTCGTAGAAGCCGGCGTGCGGCTACGGTCAACCGCCGCAAACAGCAAGAACGACGTCAGCTCGCGCAGCCACGGCATCTTTCAAATGCTGGTGAAGCCGAAGCTCGCGGCCCCGGCTGCGGGCGCGGAGCGTTCCGCCTGGGTTAACAGCAATAAGGAGAACGAGCGCGCGCACAGCCTGACGGGCAAGCTCGCGTTCGTGGACTTGGCCGGCAGCGAGCGCGCCGCAGACCAGACGCACTTCGGCCGCTCTACGCAAACCGACGGCGCAGGCATCAATCGCTCGCTGCTCGCGTTGAAGGAGTGCATTCGCGCGATGGACCAGGGCTCTGCGCACGTGCCGTTTCGCGACTCAGAGCTGACGAAAGTGCTCAAAGAATACTTCACCAACGTCAGTTGTCACTGCGTCATGCTTGCTTCGATTTCGCCGGGGAGCAGCAACAGCGAGCAAACGCTGAACACGCTGCGCTACGCGGAGCGCTTTGTGTTGCTGCGCGAAGGCGTAGAGTCGCTATTGCAGTTGTCGGACAGCGAGAGCGCGGCGTCGCAGCGGTTCGATAGCTGCAGCGCGGGCGAGGATATCGATATGGCTTCGCAGCCCGAGCAGCCTCTGGCAACGAGCTTAGACCTTGGCGACGCGAGCGAGTCGGAAGGGCGGAAAATAGCGTGTTTCGCGCCGCTGCGCAGCGAATTGCGGTCGAACGCGGCGGCGCGGGTTCCCTCAATGCAACTTGCCGATTTGAACGAAGGGGCGCAAGGTGGGTCGAGCGGCGCTTTGAGCTGCGCCGTCACGCGCGAAGGTGGGGGCCTGGGCGTGCCCAACTCTGTGGGCGCGCGACAGGAGCCGTTGCGTCTAGAGCTGACCGGCGCGAAGTTGCCGCAAACGTACTTGCGTGCGCTACAGGAAGAGGTAGAACTCGAGCAGTTGAAGCGAATAGTTCAGGACAGCAGCTGCGCGCCGGAGTTCGCGGACTGGGCGGAGGACGACACGATGGAGGACGCGCTTTCTGTCGAGAACTTGCCGCAGAGCGAGCTAAACGCATTGGTGAAACGCTATTCGAAGAAGGCGCTGGCGCTCTACGACGCGCTTATCAGAAAGCAGATTAGTTGCTTGACGCACCTCGAGGAGGCAAAGCAGGCGCACTTGGGCATATGCAAAATGATGCAGAAATCGTTGGCGAACATGCAGTTAGACTCGGAAAACCTGGCCGTCTTGAACTCGGGGTGCGCGAGCGTGGATGTGTACGGCTTGAAGCTGTGCTTCTCGCTGCTGAGCAAGCAGCAGGCGTGCGTTCAGCAGATGGAGAACGCGTTGCACCGATTCGAAGACCTGCACAGCCGCTGGCTGCAGCTGCAGCACGAGTCGAAGCGGCGTTCGCGATCCTCCATTGAATACTACGAAACCGACTCAGACTTGCAGTAGCGTCGCGCAGTAGCGTCGCGCAGCCGCGGAGTGGCTACGCGGGCTCGCCGCGGGCGGTTTGTAGGTACACGGTGTAGCCTCTCTGCGGCAGAAGCGTCAGGTCTTTGGTGAAGCAGATCCAGGTCGCTTTGACAGGATCCTCGCTGGCTTGCGCGTTGTGCATGACGGCGGTCGCTCCTTCGTAGTACGTAAACTGCGCGTTCTCCACCCGTATCTGGTTTGAGCAGCTGACCAAGTAGTTGCGCAGCTCGGCGAGCGAACCTCGCATCTGGAAGTGCCGGAGCTTCAATTTGTCGATAACTGCCGTTCTTTCGTATTGCTGCACCGCTTCTTCGTTAAGTGCGCCGGTGCCGTCCTCGCTACTCAGCGCGAAATTTGAAAGATTCAGAAAACCGTGTTGCAGGACGAGGTTGTCGATGGCCGCGACATAGCTTGCGAGCAGGCCGATCGAGTTCATTCGCGGCAATCCGAGACGAGACACGCTCTGCTAGCCGCCAATCTCACGGAGATCAGTTGAGATTAATAGATGAAAAATAGTGAATTTTGCGACGCTGCAGATGGCCTCGCGCGTCCAGCGGCAAATTGTTACAGACGGTGCACAGCGTTGCGCACGCTGCGAGCGTAGACCGCGAGGCGCGGTGCGCCGTTTTGCGTACTCAGCTACTGCAACAGAGTTTCAGCAGCGTTTCGCTGTGCGCTTCGATGAGCTGCAGATCTCCGTCCGCCTTTCGAATGTTTGACGAAACAGTTTGGATCGACTTTTTGATGCGCTCAGAGAACTGCTCGAACACGGTTTCTTTGAAGTACTGCAGATTGGTGAACTGATTTTTCAGTTGGAATTGCGTGAGCAAGTCCAGCAGCCGCGACATGTGCGCGCGCGCCTGGCTAATGTGGCCGGAGGAGAAGGCCGCGCCCCAGCCGTAAAAGTGCGGGCAGGCGCAGAGAATTGTCAGGCAGATAAGCATGCTTAGGCAGATGTGGTTCTCTATGCACAAGTTCTCGTTCGCGCTTTCTTCGAGCACGCTCTCTACATGCGTTAGCACGTAGTCGCCCGCGAGCATTTGCTCGAGCGCGCTGATGTAGGTCTGTTCGCGGGCCAGCGCCTCCGCGCCGCCGTCGTCGAGCGCGCAACGCGGACACTGACACTGAAAGAGCTTCTGCGCGCGTAGCGACAGCTGGCGGAACGCCTTCGAGGCGCAGAGGATCATCAGCGGCTGCAGGTACGAAATCGAAACCACTTCGCCCTTGCTCAAGTCGCGCAGCGCCTTTAGCTGCATGCGCTTGCGCTCGGTGTCGTAGCACGGCAGACTGTTCGGGTCGCAGCTGTGCGCGCACTTGCTGACCAGTGGGAAGAGCGCGGCGGTGCTTTTGCTGATGATGTGGCTGTTGCAGATCATGATGCAGCAAAAGCGGTAGAGATTCTGCACGTCAAGCTTTTCGCTCGCTTTTTTGGCGAACGCCTCTACGTAGGTCTGCAAGAGCCGTCCGGCAGAGTCTGCCGCTTGCGACTCGAACCAGTAATAATCGTTCAGAGCTGGAATCGTGCCGTGGTTCTCCACGAAGGCAAGGCAGCAGATCGCGGCGGTCTCGAGCAGTTTGTGCTGTTCCGGGCCTTTGCCCTCGCCGCAGTGTCCAACCAGCAAATTCGCGAGCTTGTACAGTTTGCAGTCTTTCACGTTGATCGACGTTTCGATCTCGGCTTTGTCCTCGAGAATGATTGTGCCACAGGTGCAGCCTTCGTTGAGCACCAACGACCGACCGTAAGCTTCGGTGTTGACGATAAAGCAGGCCGACGGCATTGCACGCTCACATGCCAGTTTACTCGGAAATTAATCGAAAATCGGATTATTGTTCGATCTAGCCGCAATAAATGAGCGACGCAACAGCATAGGCTGCCTGCATAATTTAATCTGCCCAAAGTCCCGCTGATCTCTCGCAATGCTGAAAAGCTCCGACTATCTGCTCTCGGTGTGGCTCGGCCACGGGCTGCTGCGCGCTGTGCTGCTCGGCGGTTCGCAGCCGCGCTTTCTAACGCTAGTTATGGGCGCCAAGCTGACGCACTCGCTCGCACGCGAGTGGGAGCGCAAGCAGCCGGGTTGCGCGCGGTGGTTGCGCCCCGGCACGCGCGACTTTCGCTCCGCAGTGCAGGGCTGCCAGCTGTTTTGCCGGCTTGTCGTCTTCAACGCGCTGCTCGTCGAGTGTGGCAAGCACGCAGCGGACTGGCTCGAACTGCCCTGGTTGGCGCACGGCGGATGGCGCCGGCGAAGCTTCGAGGAAGCGGGTATCGACTTCGTCGAAGTCGCGCTGCCGCTTGCCTTGCTGTTGCTGTCTAACGCGGAGCTGCTCTCCGCGCTCAGTAAGTTAGCCGCGCGTACACGCAGTCAAAACGCTCAGGCTGATCTGCAGCGTCAAGCGCGAGGAAGCCGTACGCCGCGTCTTCCTCGAATGCCTCGCCTCGCCGAGCGCGCTCGACGTTGACCCCAATTTGTTGTGGCGCATCAAGAGCGAGCCGCTGCCGACAAGTCTCGCGCACGAGGTCTGCGCGCTGTGCCTGGAGACGTTCGACGAAGAGAAAATGGTGACCCGGCTGCCCAACTGCCAGCACATGTTTCACGCCACGTGCGCCATCATGAGCGCCTCTCGCTCGAACCGCTGTCCGCTCTGCCGCGCAAGCCTCACCGACGCCGCGGCACCGGTAGCAGTTACGCTTTAGCAAGCAGCAAACGGCTCGTCGCCGTGGCGCCGGTAAGCGCTGAAACGGTGACTTTTCGCTGAGCAGCGAAAAGCTCGCACTAGAGCCTCGCCAGCACAGCGCGGCGTTCTTCAACGTCCGCCCCTAAAGCTGCCATCGCTTCAATTACAGTTGCAGCGGACGCGGTTGGCGCAGCGAAGTACTCGCAAACGCGCAGGTTCAGCTCAACGAGCGCGATTTTCTCTTCGTCGCTTTTTTGCACTTCATTTTTGCAGCGCTCGAAGAACTGCAACAGACCGGAAAACGAGTAGTACGCGCTGCTCTTCGCGTACAGCCGCGAGAGCATCTCGCTGAACGCCAGAAACTCGTTTGAAAACTCGTCAATTTGATCCATGACCAAAGCTATTTCCTGCGCGGCTAGCCGCGCGCAGGAGTTGCCGACGCGCACGACTTCGTCTAGCACCGCCCTCCCGTGAGCGGAGCGCAGCAGTTTGCGCACGGTCCGCGTCAGCACCGATTCGCAGTGCGCAGACTCGGCGCGTGCTAGGTTGGCGACGGCGTCGAGCGCGAAGCCGGTGATATCGCGGCCGAGCTCAGCCTTTACAACGTTCAAGAACGCCTTGAGCTTAGTCGAGTTGAGCAGCAGCTCCAGCGAGGCTCGCAGCGTCTGCATGTTGGCGAGGTGTTTGTCCAGCGCTTCGCCGTAGCAGAGCCGATAGCGGTGAAGCAGCAGAACTTCGCGACTGTAAAGCAAGGCTGACAGCATCATCATCAGTTGATCGAGATTAGACAACTTATGTTCGCCACGCAGAGCTAGCTGCCTTGCACGGCGCGTTTCGCTTGCACGCGGGTACACTTGGAGCAGAAATTCCGTCAGCTTGAGCGTCAAAGATGCGGGCTCGAGCGAAACGAGCACGTCTTGCACCTCGCCGCTGTTAAGATGCGAAAGCACGGACCACGACTGGCTGAGCATCTGTAGGCGCGACGCGTCCTTCACGAGGCACGACTCCAGCAATGGAGTCGCCTTGATTGACGCGCCGCCGGCGGGCGCGTCGATTGTTTCTGCCACGATTTGCTGAATTTGATTCTCCACCTTGTTTTCGTTGTCGTCGAGCGCCGCGGCGTGCGCGCGGATCGCGTGCGCCAGCTGTTTCGCTTGCGCTTGGGAGATTGTTTTGCTGGCCAATAGTTGGCGGAGGGTCACGGGATCGTTTGACTGGCGCGGCTTGAGCAGCGCGGATTCTGTCACGCTTAGCGACTTGCTACGCGCGTCTTCTGCGGTGCGCGAGAAATACAGCGGTTGCGGATGCAAAATCTGCTTCATATGTGTGAGCAGTGCCTTGATGCGGTTGTTGATGATCGAGGCTTCCGTAATACTGAGCGCGGGGTCAGACAGCGATTCGAGCAGAGCCTTGCTAACCATCAAGTAGTACTTGATCTGCGCGCTCTGCTCTCGGTCTGTTGAAGCGGACTGCAGTGCCGTCATTTTCGCGTACTCTAGCACTTCGCTCACTGCGTTCTCGACCCAGCCGAGCGACAGTGTAGTCCAGTTTTTCACCAAACGCGTGGAGTGCAGCACGGAACACGCGTAGGCGTGCAGCAAATTCGGGCCCACGGCGTAGCAAAGCAGCTCCGCGTTCTTGCGCCCCAAACTCGCCAGACGCTCTAAGTCTGGAGGCCTTGAGTTTGCGCTGGGCCCGCCGCCCATTGGGACCTCAGCGACCTCGCCACGCTCGTCGATTTCGATGACTCTTCCGGCGCTCTGCACGCCGTGGCTGTACGGCTTGAGATTGTAAGCGGGGAACAAAAAGTTCGGATCCTGATACGGACCAAAGTCGTAGCCCGTACCCAGGCCAAAAAGCGTCTGCGCGAGCTGCCGAAACTGGGGTCCGTTCAGCAGTCGCGCCATTGCTTGTCGGATTTTGGAGCGCTTTATCTCCGAGCGAAATATGCACCTAAATTCTAACCCATGTGAGTTTCCCTGCGCAGCCCGCGGTGCGCTTCGGCGCCACCGCGGCCGCCTCTGCAGCGGCTGCGTAATAATCTATTTATAATAACCTCTCGCAAGGGAAATTGGGACCTCCGCAGCTAGAATGCTAGTGTAGAGATCGCGGAACTTTCGCGTAGCGTGCTCTTCTAAATGAGTCATGCCCCTGTAAGAGTGGCGATCGTCGGAGGCGGCGTGAGCGGGCTTGCAGTCGCGCGAAACCTGTGTCGAGCGCGGTGCCAGCGCGGCAGCGGCGCTCCCGCGCTGCAGCTCAGCTTGTTCGAAGCGGACCGCGAGGTCGGCGGTTTGGTGAAAAACTCCTTGATGCGCGACAAAGCTGATCTAGTTCGACTGCCGCACGCGCTGCTTGAAGCCGCCGACAAGTTTGCGCAGCGCTCGCGCACGCCTTTCCGGCTGTTCCGCAGCACTCCCGTAGATTCCGCAACGGCCGCAACGTTGTTGCGGGAGCACGATTTAGTGGTTCTCGCCAGCGGTAATGCCGCATTCTACCAGCCCTTCAACCCTGCGCAGCCCATGACAACTTACAGTTTTTTTCGCGCGCTCGCGACCCGCGATTATACTGCGCACGCTGCGTTGCTAGATCGCGTCGCCGCACACGTGCAGAAAAGCGAAGGCAAGGAGCTTATTTTGGTGGGAGCCGGCAACACCTCAATAGAATTGCTGCGCGCGCTGTATAGCCGCAAGGCGCTGGAGACCATCGCGCCAGGTCTGGCGCCGCAGATGCACACAGCACTGTATCGCTTTCAGCAAAACCCCGCGCAACGCGTATACATTGTTTCGCAACGCGCTGCAGAAGAGAGCAAGTTTCACGTGTCAGAGCTGCGCCGGTTGGCCGAAGAGACGAACTTAAACTTTGGTTTCGGAGTGTCTGCGTCTGCCAACGCGGTCGCCGGCGCTGCGAGCGCAAAGCTGCTCCGTCTAATGGGTGAGCTGAGCGCGGAGCCGCGCAAGGCGGGCCAGCCACTCGTCACGCTGCTGCCCAATGCTAGATACATCGTGCTCTCGAAGCAGGACGGCTCGCAGCAACGGCTAGAGAGCAGTGGAGGCGAGTTGCTGTGTGTGCTCGACGACACGATTGCAGTGTTCGTTCCGCCGCCAGTGAAGCGCGAGCCTCCGCTCTGGCAGCAGCAACTGCTGCGCGCCGCCGGCACTACACAGAAGCCCGTACTCCGTGTGGGCTGGAACGAGTTGCCGCACGGCAACATTGCGCAAGTACTAAACAGCGCAGAGGAAAAAACCGAAGAAATTTGGAGCCATCTGCTCGAATTTACGAAGAACAGGACTGAGAACCGTCCGACTCGGGCTCGCTGAGCATGTCGGGGTCGATGGTGCGCATTTTCGAGGCTTGGTCTAGTAGACTTTCGCGCACTTTGCACTTTGCGCCCGCGTGGGCTATGATAGCTTTGTACTCAAGGTAGTTAGTTATAGGTCGCTCCGCGATCGGGTCGTAGATGGGGATGCGCTCCATGATCTTGCACAGCCGTTCTACACACGCTTCGGTCAACTGCTGCGGCGAGCAATCCGCGTCGCCGAGCAACACGCAGTCGTCGAAGCCTAGGTAAATGTCGCCGCACTGGATCTGGAACACGCGCGGTGGAAAGCACAAGTGCGTTCCGTGGATCGCCATTGTGTAAACACAGATGCGCTTCTCGATGATGACGCGGAAGCAGCCGTGCCGGAATGGGTTGAGGCGCCCGTAGAGACGGCGACCACCCTCAGGGAACAGCAGCACCGGCAAGTGCACGTCCCAGCAGCGAGACAGGTTGCGTGTGAGTTTCTTTGCAGACTCATCGCTGGAGCGGGCAAAGCGCACCCACACCTGTCTGCTCAAAAACATCAGGCCGCCGATCATCGGCATGAAAATCGTGGCCAGCTTGCTCACCGTTTTGAGCGGTGTGCGCCACATCTTGCCGATGATCACCATGCCGTCAAGGTTGCTCAAGTGGTTAGCCGCAATCGTCACCCTTGGCGGTAAAATCACGCAGCCATGCTTATCACGCGGCAGCTTGATAATCTTCAGCTTACGCTCCGCGTCGACGACGACGTTGCTGGCGTCGGCCAAATGCGCTTGCCACTGCTGTGCAGACATCTGGCTACGTGGCTGTTGGTCTTCGATGTGGAAGCGCCAGATCCGGCATGCTTCGACGATGTGCGTCGCGAGCATCGCCGGAATTACGAGAATCAGCGCGCTCAGCTGCGCATTAAACCGCCGCGAGAGACGGTAGGGCTTTCGCGCCGTCGCTTTCAAAATCAGCAAACCGAGTCGCAGCAAGTTCACGAGCAGTGCAATCCCGTACCCGACGATGCAACCAAGCCCCACACTAATCAGCAAAACGGGGGCGACCAGCAGAACTTGGTAGCGAGATCTCTGCTCATACTGCACCCACTGTTTGTGCGGGATATATTGAAGTTTGCTGCGCTTAGCCATGAAGCTCCGAAACGGACAATCGTTGCTGATACAAGAAAGCGAAAATAAAGAACTAAAAATTGTGAAGAAAGACTATCAAATACTATGACTTGAGAACTACGTCCAGTTTCTCAAGTTTTTGCGAGCTGGCTGCTTCGAGTTGCAAGGGTCCGTACTTATCCTCCAATTTTTTCTGCTCTCCGTCTTTCACTTTTGTGGTCGTGAAGGTGATCACGTTGAGCGCAGTCGCGAGCATGCATAGGAATTGGATCATCTCGAACTCGAAGCTGCGCAAAATGCAGCAGCAAACGATATACCAAAGAATAGTGGCGCAGACATTACACAACACTTTCATCATGGTACTGAGGCGAATTACGATCGCCAAGGTGCAGAAAACCTGCATCGTTTTGAGCGCAATGAAGGTCCACACAACTTTGTTGAAGCCGACGAACGGGAACAAGTGCCATTCGTTGCGGTAGCTCAGCTCGAAAACGCAAAAAATGACCGAGAGCGACAGGCCATTGATGCGGTTCCGCGCAATGTTGATGAGCAGAGAAGTGGGGTTGCGCTCAATGACGCCTTCCGACACGATCGCCAGCGCGGCGCTTGCGAAGTTCGAAAAAAAGGCGAAGAACACGTAGCTGTAGTTGGAAATCGAATAGCCGTGCTCCAGACTAAAAGTTTTGTCGGCAACAAGTGAGAAGAAGATCCCGCAGGCCGAGGCGAACATGCCGCACGATACGTTCTTCTTGCGAATCAGCCGAGTCGACACAATGCTCATCAGCAGCTTCGACTGCGAAATGGTCTTCTTCAGTGGGCCCGGCAGGTATTTTTGGACGTGAACGTCCGTGACATCGGTAGTCGTCGAAGCGATGGTGTATGGCAAACAGCCCAAAAAATACGGCCAGCAGAAGCAGTCCCGCAGTTTGCCGCGGCCTTCGAAAAAAACGATGAGCAATGCCGAGAGAAAGAGCCCGAGCAGGTACACGTAGATGTACACCAGTCTGCTACAGTAGCCAATTTCGTTGTTTTTGCCGACGAGCAGCATTTCGTACGTCTGCGTCGCCGTCATCGATACGACGCCAATCAAAAAGGTCGCGATTGACTTGAAATTCTCGAGTCGCTCTCGAGACTCTGCTACTTTGTCCGCGGCGGCCGGCAATAGAGGTTGAGCTTCGTCAGTAAGTTCTTGTTTCTTATGAGAACACTGGTTAGGCGGTTCGGTCCCGGTGGTGTTGCATAACCGAGCTTTATAGTCCGGAACCAATGTGGAAACATGCGAAGCCAAAGATGAAACCTCCGCGGCGCCATCGGCAGCCTCAGCCGCGGCATCCGGGCCGGAGTTTAAGGCGTGATTTGCCGTTGGCTGAGCATCGCTCCTAGCTGAACACCGGGCGCTGGCGCTTGGCATTCAACCGTTGACTTCACACGTGCTATTAGGTGCGGACCAAAAACTTGGTGCAACACGTAGACCTTCGCCAAAGTAGCGACTCTAAATAAAGTAAAAAGAGTTAAAGTTTTTGAGAGATGTTTTTTATTGTGACTACCCTCGAGCAGCTCGCTAAGCGAACGCGAGTATCGCGAATGTACAGAGTGTGCACAGTGCGTGCAGAGTATCGCCTTTTTTCGTGCATCTATGTCTCCACCAGATTACGCAACCGACGTCGTCTCCACCGACACAGCGCAGAGCGCCGCGACAGCTGCTTCATCAGTTGCGCCTGCCAACGCGTCTGCGCCGCCCTGCGAACCTAATGTTGCCGCAGCGCCAGCGCAGCAGCAAGCCCTTCCGCATGCTGACGGCGGCAAAGTTGACTACCTCGCAAGCCTGCGCCAGGAGAAACTCGTGTACTTCACAGGCGCGCAAGGCTTCCCGCGCTTTTCTGAGCTCCGCTGCGCACTGCAAGCGGACGCAATTGGTGCGGCCAGTTCTGTAGAGCAGGGCTTCCGCCCCTTTCCTGCCGATTGGAACGGGCAGTATTACATATGGGACTATTGGTCGAGTATTCCTGAGTAGCGCTTGCTTTAGCACAGAAATCGGTAAGCTTCCGCTGCACCAGAACGACAGGGCTGTTGCTCTTTGTCGAGCATAAGCTACCGCCGGTTTTTACGCTGTTCTCCTCGAACCACTGCATAGGATGTATAAGCTGCCGCAGCAGCGCGAAAAGCTGTTTTTGCTTCTCGGAGCACTTTGTTAGGTGCGCAATGCGACTCTTCAACTGTTGCCCCGTCAGTAAGTCGCGGGTCAGCTCCACAAACTGCCGCAGATCCATGTTCTCGATGTGCAGCAAACTTTTTTCCCAGAGACCGATGAGCTCCGTTGCGCTTCCAAGCGCAATCCAGTGTTGGGTAACGGAGCGACTCACAAGGAATTGCAGTTGCTTGGGAGACTCGACGATGTGCACATTTTTGCCGATCCGCGGCAGCAGCGCAGTTAGGAATTCGTAACCCGTTATCGAACGCGCGAAGTGCGAGACGAACGCGCGGGGCTCGCAGTACACAATGCACCGCTCGCTTTTCAGTAACTTTGAGCGGCTGAATGAGCTGTTCGGGTTGAAGTAGAAGAAGTCGAAGACGCCATCGACTACGCCCTGGTACTCGTCATTAGCGGAAATTTTCGAAGTGAAAACGTAGTCGAACGCGTCTTCCAGCGCCGCAAACTCCTTGTCGAACATCTGAGGCGCAAGGTATATTACGGGGCGGAAAGGCTCTTTAGCTGCGTGCGCCGCCGGAGGTGGCGCGACCGCGAGCAAGACCGCAGCGGAGTGCTCCTGTTGCTGCAGCTCGTCGGCCGGGGAGTCCAAGTGGAGACATTGATTCAGCGTGAAGCTGCTGCAAAGTTCTTCGTCGACGTAGACGCATTCGAAAAAATCCGATGTCTTAGGCGCGCCGCACTTCTCGTCCATCAGCGCCAGTGCGGCGACGAACCCAGATTGCTTTACGCCCCAGCACGTGGTACCATCGCGCGCTGAAACGTGTACAACCAGCTTTTCATTGCGGCCTTCATCCGCCGCGCTGTGCGCAACAAAGATTGCGCGAATCGTGTTCAGCTGCGTCAACAAGTACTGTTTGCACAGCGGCATGTCAGGTAGTGATTCAGTTAGATCGATCTTGAGCAATTTCTGCGAGCGTACCTGCGCTTCGTAGTAGATCACCTCTTCGTCGCAGAATTTTATGTGTCGTTTCGCCACTGTTGCCATTATTGCTTGCGCCACAAACGAGCGTTTTTTCTGAGCGCGCAGTCAAAGTAATTCGGGCGCCGCGCTGACCTGCGGCCGGCGCGATTGTGCGGTTCCGCAACTCGCCACTAGACGCAAGGTACAGACCTCGCTGCACATTACGGTTGAAGCGCAGTCGTCTGTGCGACAACATCGCCGTCGCGCGGTGTACAAGAAACTGTTCGGCACGATCAGATTATTCGCTCGGCGGACCGCGGTTTTGCATGCAAAAATTCGGTAATTGCATACAGAACGCTATCTAGAGCCGAGGAGCTGCGCCTAAGCGCTGGAAACAGATGGCGAAAGGTGGAACGATCACCAATAAGCTGATGTGTCTCCAGACGCAAAGCTACGCAGTTGTTTCACTGATCGATGTCGTTACGCCGTTTGAGCTAAAAAAGTTCTTCTACTTCTTCAACATCGAGCAGGTGCGCAAAAAGCACGCCACACGGTTTCGCATTGTCGAGCGCCCACAGCAGAAGTCCCTGCTGCGGCTGCTCTTCAGCAAGACGAAACACGCACTCACAAAGTACGAAGACGTGCTAGATTTCGACTACGAGCTCACCGAGAAAGAGCTTGCGCTCGTGCTAAGTCCGGAGGCTCGCGTCACCTCCTACTTCTACAACTTCTACCTGCAAAACCAGAAAAGCATCGCGCAAACGCTGTCCTACGAGCTCGCGCAGAAGTGCTGCCAAATTACAAAGATCGGCAAAATCAACGTGCGGTTCGCGTTCTTGAGCTTGCCGACCGTTCTGACCTCCTGGTCGAAACCGACCAACGATTTCATCCGGTGGGGACTCGTAGACCAGTCACAAAGTGACTACTGCATGTTGCGCGACTGCACTGTGTTCCGCGCGACGCCTGAGTTCGACATGGTAAAAATCAAGCAATGCTGCATGAGTGCGATCAAGAAAATGTCGCACAAACTGGGCGCGAGTCTGTACGACCAGGCGCCGCATGATCTTCCGCAGGAGCTACAGCAGCTGCTGAACGTCAAGGAGCCAAAAGAGTTGCTTTCCTCTGAACTGGTTCAACTGTTTCTGCAGCTGTGTCACCTTTTCGAAACCGACTTCCAGAGCAATAATCTGATCGTTTGGCGCATTACGGAGCGTGGCGGCACCGCGCTCGAGAAACTCCATTTCGACATCCGCAGCGCAACCATTTGGTTGCTTCCGCTGGTCTACAACAACGGCGTAGCGGATTCCAACGAAGAAACCATGCCTCTGCGCGTCACGCTCACCGCAAATAGCGCGGTCTTTGGCTGCCGCGAGATCAGCAACGTGCTTAACTACTACGCAAACGTGCAGATCGGCAACCTCGTGCCGTTCCCGCAAATAATTCTCGAAATACAGATAGACACAAAAAACTCAGGCATCGAACTGATGGACAAGGTGAACCCCAGCTTGGTGTTCATTTGCCAGAACGAGTTCGTCCGCACCGAGCTGATGTTTTTTTTCCTGACGTGGATCAAGCTGTTACGCAGCTAGCCGTAGGCTTCGTCGTCGAACACCTGCTTCA
>NW_020873735.1:459570-477729 GCF_001901225.1 Dermatophagoides pteronyssinus
TCGTCGAACACCTGCTTCAGCGCGCTCAATGCGTAGACGGCGGGCAGGTTCGCTTGGTAGTCCAGAGGCTCGACGCTCTCGTCCTTTATACGCAGCAGCTTGGCGTGCCAGCGCAGGTATTCGGTCGTTGCGAGCCGCAGCTGCGCGTCGTACTTGCGCAGCGCGCTGAGCCCTTCGCCCGCAAGCAATTGGATCTCGTTCTGATAGTCGCTCGCTTTGTCTGGCTCCTCGCTCAGCGTCAGCGACTGGATGTAGTGCGGGTTCGCGCAAATGCTCGCAAACGTCGGCACAGGCATGCGCGCCTCCTTGTGACGAATACGCAACCAGTTTACATAAAAGTCTCTGTCCATGCTCGGGCCGCAAGCACCGAGGCAAACGCAGAATTGGGAAAGCGCTGCAGCAGCCTGCTGCTAGAACAATTGGCGCGCAGGGCCGTGGCAGCAAGAAAATCGAATTTTCACAGAATTCAATCAAATAACAGATTTTTGAAGATTGCGCAACCGACGTCGCCGCCCGACGCTTCGACATGCAACAACTTAAAGCTTACCTTTTAGGGTACAATGTGCTGTCACTCCTGCTCTGGGTGCGCATCGCCACCAAGTTCCTGATGCTGATCAAGCCATTGCCGCGCAGCGGACTCGCACTGCAACACGTGTTTGGCGAGACCGCGCCGAACGTCACGTTCGCAATGCTGCTGCAGCTCGCCGAACCGCTGCACGCTGCGCTCGGTCTCACTAAAACCAAACCGCTCACCGCTCTCCGTAAGTGCGACTCGCCATGTCGCAGTCCAGGTCTGTTCGCGGCTGCAACTTTGCTGCATCCTGTGGCCGCGCGTTGCGCAGCTGGCGCAGTGTCCCGTGAGCTTGCTGCTGCTCCTCGCCTGGACGTTGAGCGAACTTTGCCGCTACCCGTTTTACGTTTTGCAGCTCTCGAGCGTGCAGCTTCTGTTGCCGCTCGCGAGGTGGCTGCGCTACTCTGCATTTATCGTCCTCTACCCGGTAGGCATCGCATGCGAAGTATTACTCATCATAATGGCGCGTCGCGCGCTGTTAGCCGACCCGCAGCTTGACTGGTGGCCCTCGCAAATGCCGAACTCTCTGAACTTCGAGATGCGGCTCAGCGTGGTGTATCTCTTCATGCTGCTGGCTTACGTGCCGGGCAGCGTGTTCTTGTACAACCACATGCTCGAGCAGCGTTCGCGCGCGCTCGCTCTAAAAAAGGTGAAGCAGTGAATTATCAAATTTTCGGTTACATAAATGAGGGGTTCGGGAGTCACGGCTAGCAAGGGCTACGACCGGCGGCTCATCGGCGTCATGGCGGTGCGCAACGAACTGCTCTTGCGACGCCGCGTTGTGCACTTCCAGTACGACGAGGCGCCGGAGACAGCAGCACCGCTCGCGCCGACGAAAGAGCCCCGCACGTGTGAAGTCTGCTTTGCGACCACGTCTCGCTACTATCGCGACGCGCAGAGCAAGCTCGCGTGTGGCGCCGCGCCGCTTGCTGCGCACATGTGCGTCTGCTGCGGCATGGTGGTGCACCGCGCTTGCTACGGCGTCACCAGCTATTTCAAAGGCGATTTCAGTCAAGCGGACAACAAGACTCTCTTCGCAGCCGCCGATTGCGTTCCCTTTTTTTGTGATCTTTGTGAATTTCGTCTTTCGCTCACTCTACGCGCGTCAGCCAAAAGTCTTCCAGCCGCTACACAGCCGCAGTCCAGTCTTTGCTGTGTGCTTTGCGGCCGCAAAACAGGACCGCGCGTGATTTGCACTGTGCAGAAGGCCGGCCACGGCGGACTGGCGCTGGCGCACCCGTTCTGCCTGCTCACCGCGCCGCCTAAGGTGGTGGACATTCACGACCTCAAGCGGCTCAACTTCTGCGCTATCTACATCGAGTGGCTCGACGTGCGCGCGAGCCAGATCACACAGAAGTGCTTCTTCTGCCGCGACCGCTGCGGCCCCGTCAAAGGCAAAAGTCTTTGCGCGTGCGCTTGCTCAGCGAACTGCCCTCACTTTTACCACCCGTACTGCGCGTTCCTCGCGGACGCAGAAGCCGAAGTGCCCGCGAACGCCGCGAAGCGCGCTGCGCAACTCACCCCGCGTCGCGCGTTCTGCTTCAAACCACTCCCGGAGCACGGACGGCTTCAGTTTGCGCTCGACCGTTGCGTCGCAGCGCCCGCGCGCTCTACTCCCGCGGACTGCTGCGGAAAGGCTGCAAACGCCCGCGCGTCCGTACCGTGTGCTCTTTGCGGATTGCTCGCGCACGCGGATTGCGCCGCTTCGCTCTCCGCCGCGCTTGTCTGTTCGAAGTGCTGCGCTCTTTTTCAGAATAACTTGGAATCCCTCTGCGCACTCTGGACCGCTTCTACCAAACTTGAAACACTGGTCGATTCCTCAGCGTTCGGCGGCACCGCCTCCGCGAAGGCGACTCCGCCTTCGCCAGCCGAGCTGTTCCAGGCAGCGCTGTTGCTCATCGACACGGAACGCTGCGGGATCAGTTTGCTCGAGCACATAAACGATTCGACCCGGCTCCTGCACCTCGACGTCTTACTCTATTGCTTCGCGCGGCTGTTCAGACCCGGCACGTTCTCTGCGCCGCTCAGCTTCTGGCTCTTTGTTGTGCTCAAGGACATTCTCGCGAAGCGCATCTTGGCCTACAATGTAGTCAGCGAGCTCAAAGCCGACCCTACCGTTGCAGTCGCCGTCTCTTCGCGCCACATCGATTCCGTCCGCAGCAACGCCGCGCAATTCATTTGCGGATCTACTGCCGGGCTGCTCAAAAAGAAGGCCGTTTTGCGCCGCAGAGTCCGCATCTCTGATGGACAGGCTATAGTTAGCGCCAACGCAGAAGAGTCGTTCGGTACTTACTCACCGCCGCTCAGCATTTTCGACGTGCTCATTTCGCTCTCCGTACAAATGCAGTTGGCATACTTTTCGCGCGAACGACTGCAAGCCGACCGGTTGATGTCTGCCGTTAAATCGGCGATCGACGACCTACAGCTGCTGTTCGGCGCCGCGGAGCAGTTCGATTTGCTCGCGCTGCTGAACCAGATAGACTTCGCGTACCACCACTGCCTCATGGTCCGCAAAATCCCTGTGTGCACCAGGGCGAGTCTCAGCGACGACCTGATTTCGAGTTTGAGCGGACTCTCGTTTTGCCGAGCCGTGTACAAAATGGCTTCGCAGGTCGGTTTTAACGAATTCGCCAACTCAATCGCCACTCGCTGCACAGATCTTACGGAGAACTGCCCGAAAAGCGTGCTGCTGCTGCTCTCTGCCGAGTTCCGCGCAGTGACTTTCTTGACTGCCGCCAGCTTCCTGTACCTTGTGGCCGCGCCTAACGAGGGCGCACCGCTGGCCTCGCACTCCTACTTCCGCTTTTTTTGCGCGTTGCCGAAGCGCATCGCCTTCACGTTGATGCGCATTGCAGACAGCAACCCGCTGCGCGAGCTCGGTGAGCTGATCCAGTTCCATTCCGGCCGGTCCGTCTACTCCGTATGGACGCGCAATCTCGACGCCAACGTGCTCATCTACTCGCCGGAGTCCTTCGGCTCGCTGCCGTTCAGCTTCTTCAGCGCGTTTCACGAGTGCTGCGCGAACGAAGCGGCTCAGCACATCGTGCTGCAAGGCACGCTGCCGCCGATTCTAGTTCCTCCGCAGCTGCTCTACGCCGCTTCCAGCGACGGCGCAGCACCCTCGAACATTTTCGCACTGCTGAACGCGAGCGCCAACGTCATGCAGAACCTGAGCGCACGGGTAGCTGAGCTTGTCAACGCAGAGGTCATTGACGTCGACGAACTGCAGACCGTCATCGCTGACGCAAAGAAGCACTCACTCGAGTCGCTCCTTTACGGGTCGGTGATCAAGGACCAGGTCGACGACGTGCTCAAACGCTACGCAGCGCTGAAAAAACTGCTTGAGATTTGCTCAACCACGACCGAGTCTTACGCATGGGCCATCAAGTTTTTGAGTTACTCGCTCAAATCGCGGCTTGCGAAGAACTTACCGAAAAACGTCAGCTACAGCGACTTTTCGCCCGTCTGTCTCAAAACGAAGTTCACCTCGGCCTACCTTAAAGGCTACGTTCAAAGCTTTAGCGCGCTCAAGAGCTGGGAATCTAACTTCGAGAGTTTGCTCGAGTTACTCGGCCGTAACGACGAAACTGCTGCCAGTGCTTCCGCTACGCATTATGCTGCGCTGCTGGAGCTGCAAAAGTCCATTGCCTCTCACGTGCCTTCGCTCAACAAGTTCAACGTTTTTGTCCAAGCTCTCGCACTGACGAAATCCGCGGCGCTCGCACTGGCTGAGTATCACGCGCAGTCTGTCCAACCGGCGTCTGAAGTCACGCCGCTCTCTGAAGCGTTCATCAAGATCCAGTTCTTGTGCAACCTTCTCCACAACAAGAACCTCGAACTTGATGAATTCAGACTCTGCCGTAAAGCTTTAGTTGCGATTGAGAAGCTGCTCCCGTTGTTTTCCGCTGACTGCAGTGCCGAGACGCTCAGCCGGTTGCAGGCTTTCTCAACGTTCTTCAAGTCGCTTGTCAGTCGGCTTAACCAACTCGCCGCGCTGTGGAAAAACACTGATGCTTTCTACGCCAAGCCGGAGCTTGTTTGCGACAGTCAGCGTCTCATTACGCTTCTCGACTCATTCCGCCAAAAGAGCGTCGCCGTCGAGGAAATTGCGCGCTTTCAGTGGCGCGCGCTATTCGAGGACGCTGAGTTCGTGCCCAACGAGATCGATTGCGAAACGGCTAATGTTATCGAGGCTTACCAGTTCCTCATGGAGAACAGCGCGCCGCTGCTAAGTCATCTGGTCGTCTACGGGGCGCTGTATGCACTCATCTCACACTTCGAGCCGCTGCTCGCCTACTGCGCGCCTGTGCAGCCTGACGAGCAACGATCCGCGCGACTCGACTCGTTTACCAGCAACACGGATGCACTGAAGTGCGCCGCAGTCGACCTCGAGCTCAATCTCGCCGCGTTGCCAGAGTTCAGCCAGCGCTTGAGCTTTAGCAACACGCAGTGCTTGTTTTTCCCACACGAGGCGCTGCGTAAACATCCCGTCCTGTGCTTTCTGGCCAGCGTCAACTTCACTTTTGTGCGGATTGCGCTCAGAGGAACCAACGACTCGATTCTCAAGGCACTTTCGGAAGCAATCGTCCCCCTGGCTTCACATGAGCTCGCAGACAACCCGCGCATCATCGCCGAGTTTGCCTTGTTCTCACTACACGTTCTGCTGTACTTGTGCTCCGACTACCTGATCACGTCTGGCCTCACAAAGAGCTCAGTTTTCCAGGCGCTCATGGCCGGTCCAATGTTCGACTATCTCGAGATCTTGTGCCGACGCAGCACGCTGTCCAACACGTGCTACTCATTCGTCAACGACTCGCTGGCGCACCTATTCGAGTTCTCGATTCTCTCTCTGCTCGGCCTTATGAAGCTGCACGTTTACGACTTGTTGTCCGACGAGCAGCTCCGCAAAGTCAAAACCAGCGTCAACGAGCTCATTCTCAACTCGCAAACATACGAGAGTTCGGGCTTCTTTGACTCTGACGTGATGGCGCACTCCTCCGACAGCATCGACGCCAGCTCCAGTTACGCGCTGCAACTGCTCATTAGTCTTGAGCGCAAACGCTTTGCGTTTTTGCTGCACTCGCGCAGCGGGCGAGAGCTCAGATTCGCGCTGCTCCACCCGCTATCCGTGGCCACGTGGGAAACGCGAGCAGGTGCACTGCTGAAGAAAATCAATCGTTCCTCCGAGTCAAATGAGGTCTATCTGCACCTGACGAAAAAGCTCATCTGCGAGTTCCAGGAAAGCCGCAGTGGGGCGAGCACGCCTGCCGACTGGGGTCCGCAGTCCGAAGCGTACTTTGCAGACTTGAACGACTACGTCGCGGTCACCAACCAGTCTGTGCGCGATCTCGTCAACCTCCTGCAGTTCCCCGATTCCGCGGGTGCGGCTGCGCAACCAGGCTCGCTCGCTGCCGCGGTCCAGACCGCACGGCTTTACCCAGTTGTGAACAGAATCGCTCTGCGGACCTACATCGCGCTCGTACTCACTACCTGCAGCAACCTCAAAGACGTGCAGAGCCTCACTCATTACACCTCCAGTCAGCTGCGCATCTCGAACGACTCTGGAGAGTTGACGCACACCGAGGCGACGGATTGCGTCAACGCGAAACTGCTCAACGCCATAGCAATGGACGCAAAGCTCGACGAAATTGCGAAATTCGACGGCTTCATTGGCGCGCTCTGCGACGAAGCCTCGAAGCAAGCAGAAGAAACTTCTGCGCGAATGCTCGTCTCCGTTTTCTGTTTGAGCAACTCGCAGTCCAATGACCCTGCGTGCGAACTGAAGCCCCAAGCGTTTCAGCAGACTTTAAAAAATTGCTTCATGCACGGAGTTGGCAACTTTGCGCAGGACGCGAAACAGTCAGCAGCGCCGGAGACTCGCGCCGAAGCTACTGAGGCGGAATCGCTAACCAGTGCACGCTTTGTCGAAGAAGCGCAGCAAGCGTACGCAAAGCTGCTCCAAGCGCTGATTCCGCGGTGGCGTTCCGTCGCCGTCGCCGTCGCCGAGGACGACGGAGACGAGAGCAACTCGGTCGACGATGTCGTGCTCATTGACGGGGAAGTGGACGACAACGACGCTTTCTGCAGCGACTTGCATCGCGAACCCGCGGCCGACGCTGCCGTAGACGACGACGAGGCGGTCTTGATTTTCGCCAAGCTCGCAGTAGACTACTGGACGTTGTTGCGCAAGTTGAACGCGTTGTTCACACAGCCCTCGCACCTACCGGATTTCCAGCGACTGAGTGCCGAGTTGTATCAGTTTGTTTCGCACGTCAAAGCTGCTGCGCGATCTCCCGACGTTGTTTTGCTGCAACAAAAACTGCTTGGCTTGAACACGGAGCCCGCTTTCGAGCTGCTGGACTACGAGAAACTTTATTTCGGCCACGTCGGATTGTACTTCAAACTGCACACCTTGGTGGCGGCCGAGATCACGGTGCTGCAGAGTTTCGACTCGACGCGCCTCAAACCGGTCTTGCCAGCTGACACTCGCACTGCAACAGCAAAAAAGCTTGCCAGATACTTTGCGACCATAGCCCATCCCACGGTTCAGCAAACTGCCGTTGGCGGCAGCGCCGCACGCTACGCCGCATCTTGTGCGTATGCGCAAGGCGACAACATGACAGATGGAGAGACGGCGCGTGCAGCGGTTCGCGCGAAGCTGCCGTTTCTGCACTCAGCGATCTGGCTGCGCTACTGCACCAACTTATCGAGCTGCAGCGAAACAGAATTTCTTGTGTACTGCGTGAAGACGAACCAGCTATTGAAGCTGCTGCGCGAGCACTTTGCTTTCAACTTTTTCGACTTTGCGCTTGCAGATCTGCAATGCCTCGACGACTTTGTGCTAAAAAAACCCGAATTCACCGAGCTGCAGCTGGCCGTGTCTCACCCGAGCACGCTAAAATTTGCCATGCCTCGCAGTCTCGACGGGCTCTCCTCGTTCACGCGCAGCGTCGAGCGCTTGTTTCAGAGCGAGCTCGCTTTCAACATAGCCAAGTACCAGGAGCGGCACCAGCTCATCGAGCTCAGTCCGAACCAGCTGAATTTCAGCTTTCTAACAGGTGCGAGCGCGTCGCTGCAGCGCATCGACGACATCGTCGACATCATTTTCGACGGCGATGCCAAAGCAGTTCTGAAGACGAACTGCGAGGTGCTCGGCGCGCGCATCATTTACGCGCTGAACAACGCCGAACTCTTCGTGGTCGCGCTCCAGTTCCGCTTTGCCGACGGTCCGGTCCAAACCCGGGTGCTGCACCCGCTGCTGCTGCTGATGTTTTTCGAGGTCTGCCAAATCGCGCCCGACTGCTTCGACGCGCAAACCTCGCAGATGCTCGCACGACTCAGTGAGTGCAGCTCTTCGCTGTTACACTCCATGCTCAGTCTCTACAAAATCCGTACCAGCGTGGCCAGCGGCGAGAACAACGCGTTCATTGACTACTCCAGCGCCGTCGCCTATCTCGAGTCCATCAAAGACCTGCTCTGGCCCGTCGAGCTGCACGGGCTGGCGCGAAAGCTTGTGAAACCCAAAAGAAACAGCCCTGCTTGCGCCGCATTGTTTTTACGCCTCGTCGCCGACCACCCGGTCAGCGTGTGTTGCTGGGATTTGCAGAACTTCTTGGCGTACCGCGAGTCGTTCGCCGAGCTCATTCAGCAAATCCAGGAATACTTGCTGACTCGCCGGCACAAAAACGTCGACAACTTGCTGCAGCAGACCACCTCGTTGATGCTCTCTAGCAAAGTCTCGCACTTCCGTTTCAACGAGCTCCTCTGCACCTACGAAGAGAGCCTCTCTGTGCGCTCGGACTGCAACGAGCTGCTGAAGCACTACAGTCAAACGCTGCGAACAGTTGTCGACTGGCTCGGCTATCTCGTCTCGCTGAAGATTCACAACATCTCCGTCTCTCGCTCGCAGGAGATCCACAACCTGTTCCACATGTTCGGCATTTCCTCCGTTCTGTCGGTGCCCACCAACTTCGTCTCGGTCGCACCAGTGCTCGCTTTCGCCACGTCCGTCGACCGCAACCGGCGCCATTGCAGCTACGACTTTGCGGTGCTCAAAGCGCGGCTCGAAAAGTTCGACTTGAGCTCCAAAGAGTACGAGCAGTTCAATGCGTTGTTCACTATCATCACCACGCTAGACGAAAGCTACGCGCGCGCAGTGCAGCTGCTGAGCACCTGCAACTTGACGCTCGACAAGCTGCACTTCTTTTACTCACATTCGCAGGAAGCCATCGACATGGTAGCCGCGCGCTTCATACCCGGTTGCAACCGTGTCGTGCTGCAGCAAATTTGCTGCCCGTTTATCATCTTCCAAGTGCCCGGCCATTCGTGGCGCAAACGTGACATATGCCTCGTCACCTCATACTACACGTTGCGCGCGCTGTACTGCATGCTGTCCATCATCGAGCGTTGCGATGCGCTCGGCTCGAAGCGTTCGCCACAGGACTTCGCCATGTTTTCAGACGCCGAAACGATTGCCTACCTCAACATTCAACAACCCTGCGCAGCTTGGGCTAGGCGCTACCAGGACATTATATTCGACATTTGCTGTTTACACCCGTTGCTCAGCTGCGTCACTAATGCCCCCCTCACTTGTCTGCGCGGCGTGGCGCTCTGCCTCGGCAAGCCGCACGCTGAGCCGTCGCCCGCGCTGGATGCAACTCTGAAAGGCCTCGGCGAGTACTTGCCGCAGATCCTCGACGCTATTCGCTCGATGCTCAAGAACACACTACTTTACAACCTCTACTTCGTCTGCATCTACTCACTTTCTGCGCTGCTGATCGTATACAAAAGCGACCCTTTTGTGCAACATCACTTCGTCAGCCTCGACCTGGTCCGCAATCAGTTGTATTTCAAGCCGCAACAAGACGTGGCAGCGCAACTGCATAAGATGCTCAGTGAAGCATTTGCACTGCTGCCGCCGGTCGAGACGCTGATCGCGTCGCTGCAAGCCCAAACTTGCAGTCTGCCGCAGCGCTTCACTCCTTTCTTCAACAGCTTGTGTGAGCGACTAGCGCAGCCCAACGCGACGGTCAACGTGTGCAAGCGCGCGAGCTTACTAATCGAGCAGATGAACGTTGCGTTCAGCGAGCACAAGCAGCTGCTCAATACCTATGACAAAACGCCCGAGCGGCTCGCGGCCCTCGCCGCCGGCAGCGTCGTGCACTCCGGCTTTAACTTGCGCAAAGTGCTCGAGGAATTCAACAGCATGCTGCAGCCGGAAACTCAGTTGCTGCTACCGCAGTACCCGGAGTCTGCGGCTGCACAGCTGCAAGACGACGTTCCACCAGTCGACTTGGCGCGGCTGAACTTTCTGGGCAATCTGCGCATCGAAAGCTTTTTGTTCGTCCGTTCGCAGTTCATGGCGGTCGAACCCAAGGCAAATTTATCTAAAATCAACGAGCACCTCTCGAAGAGCGTGCAAACGCTGCTTAACGCTTTCATGAAGGAGGTCGAGGCGCCGTCTACTAAAAATATTCGCGCATACGAGTTGCTGCTGAAGCTGTGCACGTTGACGCCCAAACAAAGCGAGACCGCTGCGCGGCTGCAGGTCTTTTTCTTCACGCCGCTTCTTCTGCACTTCTGCGCGCAGCCGTTGTTGAACACGCTGCCGCTCGACAAAACTCCGTTCTACCCCTCGTTCCTCTCGACGCAAGCTTTTTGCAAGCAGGACGCCAACGCCGGCAACATCAAAAGCTGCTCGTTGCGCGGCTACAACAAGTTCATGAAATCGTTTAGCTGGGTACCGATTACGAGTGATGCGCAGAGCGCGTCACTCGACGAACACGCGCAGCTCGCCGCGAAGGTCACGTATGACCTGAACGACTCCTTCCTAAACAGCGAAGCGCGCATCAAGCGAGTTCTCGAGAAGTTCTCCAGCATTTGGTGGGGCGGCCTGTACCTACCGAGCCATCCGTTCCAGTTCGCAATCGGGATTAAGTGCCCGATTCAGGGCATCGCGAATCTGCAGCAAATCGTGCTGTCCACTTTCACTGCGCAGCCAAACTTGTGGCAAAGCAACGCAGTCTCCTTCGTCTTCAACAATGTCACTGGCTTCACGTACCAGTCCATCGGCCCCAGCGCGGAGCACGTGATCACGTGCCTCAACGCGGCCAAGCACTTCGAAAACCACTGCGACGAGTGTCGTGCGCTGCTACTCAGCGCCGAGCCAGATTTGCGTTTTCAGCGCGAAGCAATTGTGCCCTACGACGCCTTCCGCTGCAACAAGCCACTCACTGCAGAGGGCAACGAACTCAAAACGCTCGAGTTCTTCTTGCCGCTGCGCTTGCCCGCGCTGCTGCTCTCTACCAGCGCCAAGTCGCTGTACTCGCTCTTCATGTGTCAGAAGCGCGATTACGACCCTGCGACGGACGCGGCCACCGAGTTTCCTTTAGACCAGAGTTCGCACTTCTTCGACTGCGACGGCACGAACTGCAAACAACCAGACCTGTGCTACAAGAGCCTCGCCAAGTCTCTTTGGTTCAATGCACAACTTGCTACACCGCTCCGCAAGCTTTTCCCCAACCTCGCCTGCAAACTCGTCGTGCACCCCGACGTGCTCTACGCGCAGAACAAAGCCTTCGTTCCGCTCACAGCGACTGTGCTCGTTTACCGCAGCGACACTACCGCGCCCCCCGCGGTCGCCAACTCGCAATACCGCGGCTTCAGCTACAGCCGCGAATTCACACCGCAGCTGCTGCAGCGCCGCAACGGACTCGCACAAGCGCTCGACGAAGTCAACGACAAGGTACGTAACTCGCAGCGGCTGCCGCTCAGCTTCTACACCAAAGCTGAACCGCCCGCCTTCTCTAGCGAGGAAGTGGTCGTCTGTAACGAGATCCGCTGCAATTGCGGCAAGCAGCTGTTCAACATTGCGCTGCCTGACGCGTTCGTGGAGATCCAACGCTGATTGTTTTAACATGCAAGTCGCATACCTATGCTTTCGCACTGCGCCGCTCAAGCAGCCTGCGCTGCGCACTCTCACTGCGCTTCCACTCCCACTCTCCGCGCAAGGCCTTCCTTCGTAGCTACACAGCGTATGCACATACATCACAACCGCGATTTTCCGACGCAACAAATTGCTGTGAACATGAGTTCTCTTTAGCCGGATCTGCTGCTTCGCTGTCTAGCAAGAAGCGGCTGTCTGCGGCTTAACGAGCGACCGCTTAGAAACGCTCGTGACACAACACAAAATGCGCTGACAGTCATGCGCAGAAGCAGAAGCAGCTGGAGCAAGTCAACAGACGCTCAGCTAGAGCAGCTAAACCGGTTAGTATCGGTCCGTGCGAAGCCCAAGCTCAAAGCAGCCTCATGTGCGGCGCAAACGTCAATCAAACGATTTTCGCAGCAGCAGCGCGCCGCACGCGCTGAACTGCAAGGCGCTCGACACTAACCGTAGGTCGCCAGCGTCTAGTCGAGCGCAGCAAACAGCTTGCTGATAGTAAACGTGAACACTACGCGCCACACGGTTCAAATGCAAAGAGCTCATTCCAGTTAGTATGGATTAACGTTAAAAGTTAATCCGCATACGTTCGGCAGCATCGATTGTGACGTAGGCAAGCTCGCTTGCCGCACAGAGCTGACCTGCCGCACACACATTTGCTATCGGAAGACTACTGAGCGAGCAGGCTACTCGCTATCATTTTCAGCTGCCAGAGCAGCAGCGACAGGAACAAGCGCTGATTACTGCGCTCAACGCTACGCGCGGAGAGCGAATCTGCGTCCATATCGACGAACGCACGCGACACTTCACGTTGCTTTTCAGCCAGGAGATTCGCGTAGCCGGACCGCAGCCGAATCGGGCTCATTTGCTCTACCAAGTCGATGCGGTTTAAAATCGGCTCAAGCAGCTCTCGCTGCTGCTCATCGATCCTGACCCGGTACGATCGCGTGGGCGCCCAGAACACCTTCACATCGACGTCCACGAACGTCGCAATTGGAGCAGCACCTTCGCAAAACCGCTTCACAGCGGCTAGCACGGGCACGCGCTCCACGCGCATTGTGATGTACGACTCAGTCGTGGCGACAACGGCGAAGCTCAGCGGACAGAACAGAAACACGAAGCTGTTCCTGCGCGACTCCAAAGCCGGGGGCAGTTGGGCACCCTCCAGTTTACAATAGCGCACCAGCAAAAACTCGTCGGACGCGACAAACCTCGGGCACAACGGTGGAAGGCTCTCCTCTCGACTGAACAGCAGCACCGCGCCGCCGTGCCACTGCGCCTCGAAGCCGAGCTCGCGCGCAAGGCTCGCGGCAAACTGTTGAAAGGCGTTGTAGTCGAAGCGTTCGCGAGGCTTATTGCGCAGCATGGCTTGCACAAAGTATTGCTGCAGCAGCATAAAGAGCGCCGCATCAAAGCTCACGTTCCTCAAGTAGCTGAGCGAGCGATCAATCTGAGCCGCGAACGCCGCCTGAGAGGCTGCGTCGTCGGATGACGCTGCATTCGCAAAATCTTCTCTAGCTGCGACATCCGCGGAGCGTGCGCTGTCGGCTGTGTTCACTCCGTCGGAAAAACCAGCATGCTCTACTTCGTCGTAGGATAGAGCCGCAGCAAAGCTGGCGAGCTCGAGACGAAAAGCTAGCTCGTAGCGGCGCTTGGCGAAGTGGTCGAGATCGGGGTCAACGAACACGAAGTAGTTTAGGCAAAAAGGCGAATTCGTGACCCGGTACAGTTCGTCGAGTTCTGCGTTCTTCAGGCCTTGACGTGTAAAGTACTCGTACATCTCAGGCGACAGACGGTTCTGCTCGTGCACAGAGCTGAACAACAACTTGCACACAACGCTGCGGCCCACCGGCGCCGAACTGACCTGCGGAAAGCGTTGAAACCACACCGGGATTTTCTCGGCGATCACATCCGCTGCCTGCGCCTCGCCCCGCGACGGCTCGCTGAACGCGTAACCGCTCTCCAGCGCAAGTTTGCGCAAATGCAAGTGCAGCTCGCGGCCCTGCTCGCGCGTATCCGAAAGATCGCGCAGCGCATCTGGCAAGCTTAGCAGCTCGACTGTGGCGCTCATCATGTACGGATGTTTTGCGTTGCTTTTGTAGTGCAGCTGCGATGCGTTCTCGCTGACCACGTTCCAGGACTTGCCCAGGTGCAGCAACGTTGCAACAAAGAATTCGTATTTTTGCAGAGATGCCTCGAACTCAGCTGCGCGCGTGCTCAGACCATCGCGCAAGCCTTGCAAGAACTGCTTTCGGCAGCGCATGGCTTTGCGAATTTCCTGCAACTCAACAACTTGAGAAACTTTGTTAGCGCTTTTGATCAGCGCGAAGCGCCGCGCCTGCAGCTCAGTCGGGGGAGTCACACCGGGAATCTCGCGCGGCGGCTCAAAGAGTCCTTGCACAATGTAGTTCAGCATGTTCAGCGTCTGCATCGCCTTCGCCTTTTTCTGCGAGCAATCCTCCACGATGCTGGCGTTGCGCACTTCGGTGTTCAAAAACTTGTTTAGCTGCAACGTCTGACGCTGCAACGTCGCTAAGTAGAGCTCGGTCTCCTTGCTGTAAAAATCGCGAAAGGCAGGGCGCGCGTCGCCGCCCGAGCGGCCCATGCACTGCGCCTCAAGCTCCTCCAGTTCCAGATCGGCCCGCGTCAGCGGGTCGAGTTCTTCAGCGCCACGTAGTGCACCGCTCTCACCCAGGGCGTGCGTCTGCCCGAGCTCTGGTTGCGAAAACGGGTCTTCGTACTTTTCATAACACGGTGCTGTGTTTCCTGCTCGCAGCGCACAGTGACTTACGCAAAATCTTCTGCAGTGCAAAGGGCTCGCGTGCACTGCCGCGGCAGTGAGAGGGCAGCAGACTCACAGAAATGTCTAGGGAGTCCGAGGGCACCACGCTGACGCTGCCCTCGCGTGAACTGTCAGACGACGGCGAATTCGCCGCGTCGCGCACTAAACCGGTGCACATTCGATGATGCGCGGAGCGCGAGAATCTCTGAAAAAAAGCAAACAGAAATAGGGCAAAAAGTGCAGAAGTGCACGGGCGAGCGGCTGCAACACTGCAGAAATGCCAAGAGAAACACGCGGAGTTTTTACGCGCGTCGCGCGCCACGCAATAAATCACACGAAAAAATGCTATTTTCGATTACTTTGGAAAATCGTTATTTACGGTAATTGCGAACCTGATTGCTTCGCGCTAATTTCTGTTTTGTTCTTATAATAATACTAATTCTTCTTCAATAGTTTTTATTCGCGTCTGTGCCGGTCGAACGAGGGGGGCTGCGTACAAAACGCGTCGCGAGCCACTGACACTAGTCTCAGATGTCTCGGAGAGCGCGGCAGTGGTGCAACATCTGCCGCGACGTGGACGCAAACGTGCGATGTAAGTTTCGCAGAGAGGCACGCCTCTCACGCTCGGCACCACCTTGCAGGCACGGAAAAGGGTTGTTTCCGTCGGTTTCACGACTGGTGTCTCACAGAGACGGACGCGTGGGGTTCTGATCGCGAGAACTTCGTCTGCCAGGACTGTCAGGCGAAGCGGCTGAACGAGATCGATTGCTACATCTGCGGAAAAAAGGTCGTGCAGCCGCCTCCGGGCTTCGACTCGGACGACGAGATCTCAGTTTCTCCCAATATGATGGAGGAAGCGCAGGGACTGTTTTGCGACGGATGCACGCACACCGCGCACATCAGTTGCTTAGGGCTTTCGAAGTCCCCGGTGACGCACGAGAACGACTTTTGGTACTGCACGGAGTGTGACCCGCACAGTGAAGCGGCCAACAGTCTGAACTTGCACAACCTGAGCAAGCGCGTCGACGACCAGCCGCGCACAAAGCCCGACTCGTCTAACAGGATCGGCGGGAACGTAGACATTTGCTACGTCTGTCAAAAAGGCGGTCGACTGCTGGGCTGCGACTACTGCGAGCAAAGCTACCATCCGCGCTGCATTGATGCAGACTTTCTCGAGTTCGAGGCGGAGCGCGGCGCCTGGCGCTGCCCGATCTGCCGCGGCGAAGATCCCTTGAAAAGCTTCGGTAACCGGCGGCTGAGCCGCACAGCTATGATGCGTTTGATGAACACCATGCAGCAATGCATTCGCGCGCAGTACAAAATTTCGAAAGCGAACCGCGACGTTTTCCTTTGGTCGAACATCAAGCTGCTGCGGCCGTTCTTGGTCGACCACGCATACAACCGACTGGTGAAGAAGTACGGTGCCGGCCGCAAAAAGTTCGACACGCAGCAGTCAGGGAGCGAGACCGAGGAAGACGACGTGGAGCGCGGCGTGCGCGCGCCAAACCTCAGCAAGTCGCAACAGAAGCGTTTCGAGCGCTGGTACGAGAAGGCTGTCAAGGCCGGCAAGGGCCACATCTTACAGGACGACGTGCGGCTGAAGGACTACCAGAAGGCCGGCGTCGGCTGGCTGCTCGAGTGTTTTCACCGGCGCTCGGGCGCGATCCTCGCGGACGAGATGGGGCTCGGCAAAACCGTGCAGACGCTCGCGTTCCTGTCCGCGCTGAAGGTTATGGGTATTACGGGTCCACACTTGATCGTCGTGCCGCTGTGCACGGTTGGCAACTGGGCGCGCGAGATCCGCCGCTTCGTGCCGCACTTGAAGTTTGTCAAAGTTTGCGGCAGCCGATTCGAGCGCGACCACATCATGAACAGCCAAGTGACTGCGCAAGGTCTGCACGATCTGTACATCACGACCTACGAAACTGCTGTTACCGAAGAGTCGTTTTTCTGCGACACGTTCGACTGGCAGTGCATAATTCTCGACGAGGCGCACCGAATCAAAAACGAGAGCGGCCGAATCCGCAACTCGCTGAACCGCGTCGGCGCGAACATGCGCGTGCTGCTTACTGGCACGCCGCTGCAGAACAACGTCAAGGAGCTATTTACGCTTCTCAACTACCTCTTTCCCGATACGCTCAAAGACAGCGACGAGTTCGAAAGACTCATGAGCAGGCACCCGACCACCGGAAAGGAGCTCGCTAAAAGCGACGTCGACAACCTCGACATCCACGCCGACATTGTCGACGCACTCTCGCAGCTGCTCAACGAGCTGATGTTGCGGCGCACCAAAGACTTGGTCGTCAACTTGCCGCCCAAAATCGAGCACAACATTTGGGTGCCGCTCTCGCAGCACGGCGCAATTTGGTACAAGAAGCTGCTCGACGTCAGCGAAGCCGCGATCCAGGCCAACTTCGTTCGCAAAATTTTGGGCGCCGTCATCAAGATGCGCATCTGCGTCTGCCACCCTTGCTGTCTCATCAAGTTCGACACGCAGCTCAAAAAATTCCAAGAAGCTTTCGCCGCTACGGAGCATGAGAGCAATCTCGTGCGCGACGCCAAAGAGCTCGCTGAGCTCAGCAACGAAGAGCACATCAAGGCCAGCAACAAACTGGTCGTGCTCGACAAGCTGCTTACGCAGCTGCACCTGCTCAACTGCGAGTTCAGCTCCGAGTACCGCGAGATGTACTTGCAGAACATTCAAAACCACCTGATCGAAACGGTTCCCAACCCCGCGCTCGCGGTCATCGCGCCGCAGCGCAAAAAGAACGACAAGCCAAGCCAGGCAGCGAACGACGATGCGCTACACTCTCCGTCGGCCCGCGACCGCTCCGGCAGTCAAGATGCCACCTTGCAGGAAGCATCACAAGAAGCCGAGCTGACAAACGCCACGCAAGACGCTACGCAAGATGCCACGCAAATTTCAACGCACAAAACTTTTCAGAGCGCAGCACCGAGCGCGGTAGATTGCATTTCGGGAAGTGAAGCGCCGGGCGACACCGCACGTTTGGCTGCGGACGCGTCTGCGGACGCTGCCTTGGGTAGTTCGTCGCAAGCCAACGAGTTCTCGCAGCAGAACAGTGAGGCGCATAGTGTTGAAGAGCAACCTGCGGACGGCAGAAGCCAGTGCAGCGCTTCCACGGGTGGTGCGAAGAAGCCGAGCGCACGCCAACGTGCGGAGCGCGCTCGCCGTGAGCGAATTGCACTCGCGGCGCAGCTGCAGAAGGACTACGATCGCGCGCTGCACGATCAAGCCGAGAATTGCTTGAAACAACTTGAGCAGAAAAAGTGCGACGTTCCCTGGCTCGTCGAAAGCATGTACCCTGCTGACGTTAGCGAGTCCAACACGAAAGAAGTCGCACGTATTGGAGACGACACCGAAGCCGAGAGCTCTTCGAACGAGTCCGAAGCGCAACGCTCCGACAACGCGCACTCTTCCGTCGGCAGCGACTCAGAAGCCGTCGGGGACGACGCGAAGTCTTCGCAAAAACCATGCCAGCCGATCATCCACAAAGTCCTAATTTTCACGCAGTTTCAGTTAGTTTTAGACGAGTTGGAGCGCTACTGCAAACATAGAGGCTTTAGGTATCTGCGACTGGACGGCGGCACCAACAAGATGATTCGAGAGCTAGACATTCGGGAGTTCAACAACCCAGACTCCACGCACCTGCTCTATTTGATCTGCACGCGCGCGGGCGGAGTCGGCATCAACCTATACACTGCAAACCACGTAGTGCTCTTTGACGAAGACTGGAACCCGTTCATGGACCTGCAAGCTATTGACCGCGCGCACCGCATCGGCCAGAAACGCAGCGTCCACGTCTGGAAACTCATCACTGAGTGGACCATCGAGGAGCGCATGGCGTT
>NW_020873735.1:479895-492043 GCF_001901225.1 Dermatophagoides pteronyssinus
TACAACGCTCAGGATGGCTGCGGGTTACGCCAAGCGCGCGGCGCGCAGATGAACCCCGCGTTTGCCGACCCGACGCGCACGCATGAGTCCAACGCGTGGAAGAAATTCGAAGCGACGTATCCCTTCGCCACCTCGCCCGAAGCGCTGAAACTCGACAGCGACGTTGCAGGCTACATCCAGTCCGCCAACAGCTTCAAGCATAGCAGCGAAAATTTGAGCGTCAAGCCGCCGAGCGAACACATGACGTATCTCTCAAACAGTTCGGAAGACTACCACTCGCTGAACAACAAGCGCATCAAAACAGGAGCGAACTTCGAAGGCGCGCGCAGTTACGACTCGGTTTCTTCTGCCCGCGGCAGGTGGCCCAGCTTCGTGCAGCCTCCTCCGCCGTACATGCAGTCCGGTCGCTACGTCGGCAACGTCAACTCTCCGCTGCCGGTGAACTACGCCGCCGGCTTTCAGAACGTGAAGCATCACTCTGCTCCGAACTACGAATGCGGGTCTCGGAACGCGGCGGCATACGCAAACTTGATGTCTAAGTCGTTGCCAAAAAACCCGAAGGCGCACGCAGCGGCGTACGAGGCGGCGTTGAAGTCGCAGAGTTTTTCCTCAGCTGGCTTGAATCCCGTTGCGACCGCAAACCCGAACGCTGCTAAACTTCGCTACCCGTACATGGCCGCGCAGGGCGTGCCAGTTCCGCCCTGGTCGATGAATGCGCAAGCTGCGTTTCTAGCTAGCCACTACAAGAACATGATGCCGCACCCACCGCCGAACAGCGCGCCAAATTCTGCTGCTGGCGCATCGTTTACAGCTGCAGCGCAGTCGAAGCAGTCGGGGCACGATGGGAGCAGCAACGTGCCGAAAGGCTCGCCGTCTGCCGACTTCCCGGAAAACCCTATGGAGCAGCAGTACGGCAGCGACCCCGCGCAGTCGGGTGAGAAAGGCGCAGCGCAGGTGCCGGGCATGAGTTACCGAGAGCATCTGCGGATGCAGCAGTCGATGCTGACGAACCCACCATACGCTGCTGCTGCTCCGATGATGCACAGTGGCGCGCAGCAGATGTACCGCTACAACAACGGTTGGAACGCGCTTCTCGCGCGTATGCCGCAGGACATGCGCGCGATGTCGCCCGAGCTCGAGTATCGCATGGCGCTGCAGACGCAGCACCAAATGTCTCAGATGAACTACATGATGAGCCAAATGTCTCACGCGCAAGCGGCGCGGCCCGCGGCACTTCATTCGCACCAACTAAGCGCCGGCGCCGCAGGTTACGCTGAGCAGTCTGCGGCGCATAACGCGCCCTCCGTCGGAAGCGCAGCGCAACTCCCTGCACGAACGCCGCAGGACCACGCAGCCGCTGAAGGATTCAGCGCAGCTGGTCAGGCCTTCGCGCAGCAGCACAGCAACAACTCCGCTGCTGCTTCCGGCAAACAAGGCACGCAGTTGAGCGGGTTGCAGAACGCGAGCAACAACCCTGGCGAGCCGTCCGCCGCGTGTATGGCGAACGAGCAGCACAGCGCTGCTCCCGCGGGAGCAGCAGCCGCTAGCAATGAAAACGACGTCGTTGCGCCCCCGCAGTCGTAGTTGCGCACGGCACCGCGCGCGCTCTGCGCGCTGATAAGAATAGTTATAATTTGCATAGTTCGCAAAGAGGTGCGCTCGTCGCGTCCGCCGTGAACGGAACCGCGTTCGGTCGTGCCGCTCCAACTACAGCAGCCGAAATGCCTTCTTCGCAATTGAGTCCCAGACAGCTTCGCCGTGAGAAACGAGGTGTTCGATAACCGTTTCAATGTCTTCGTCGATTACGTTAAAAGTGGCTTCGAGCGCCGCGTCGAAACTGATCCAGTTGTCTGCGTCGGCGGCGGTTTCTGCCAAACCGTACAAAATGCGCTTGGCTTCGGCGTACTGGACGCTGGGTTCGGGCGCAAAAGTCTTTTTCCGCACGGCAACCGACTCCTTGCTCGCTTTCATCAAGCGCACCGCTTCATGAAAGTCGCACTCCTCCACAGCGTGCGCGAAGCGCAAGCGCGCGAGCGCTTGCGAAAGGCGAATTATTGCGAGCAGGTAGCGCGGCGTGACGAACGTGATTTCGTCGTAGTTGTAACCGAGCGTCTTTTCCTCGGTGCGGCTGCGAACGTAGTACTCCGCAATCTGCTCGACGATCGCGTCAGTAAGCGTCGGGTTCAGCTCTTGTGCGAGCTCAATCAGTCCGCGCATTTCATCGTCGCTGAACGTCTTGAAGAACTTTTGTTGCACTTCGATGTACTCGTTTGGCGTGCCTCGGTGAATGTTCAGCACGTGGTGCGCCATTACGAAGTCGTACTCCTTCGATGCAAAGTTGTCGAGCGCGATTACGACGACGTCGAAGCGACTCAAGAGCGCTGCTGGGAGCCCGATGTTGTAAATGGCGCTGCGCGTAATGTCGTAGCTGCCAGTAACCGGGTTCGCGGCAGCCAGCAGTCGCGTGCGCGCGTTTAACGTCGCGACAAGGCCTGCCTTGCTGATGCTGACAGTCTGCTGCTCCATTACTTCATGAATGGCGCTGCGGTCAGTCTCGTCCATTTTATCGAACTCGTCGATGCAGCACACGCCGCGGTCAGCGAGCACAATCGCGCCGCCCTCCAGCACCAGCTCGCCCGTCATAGTGTCGCGCACGACCGCCGCGGTCAGCCCTACGCCCGACGCGCCTTTTCCGCACGTGTAGCTGCTGCGCGGGCACAGCGCCGCAACGCGCTTGAGCAGCTGCGACTTCGCAATGCCCGGGTCGCCGAGCAGCAGCACATGAATGTCGCCACGAACCTTGAACGCAGAATCGGTCATAAAGTTAACGCCGCCCACCAACTGCAGCAGCAAAATCTTTTTGATGTCCAGGTGCCCAAAGATCGAAGGTGCCAGGCTCAGCGCTAGGCGGTTGTACAGCTCAACGCCGCTGCTTTCCGCGACGAGCTTCTTCAGACTCTGTGTGAACTCGGCAGGGCAGTGGCTGGTCCTGCTGTTCGACGACGACCTCGCGTCGAGGGCGAGCAAGTAGCCCGACACGGTTTTGAAACCGCGCCGCTGGCTGCCCCCTGAGCGCGACTCCAGCACATACACGCCACTCAACTCGGCCTCCACGCCGGGCGACAGCTGCGCGGCCAACTCAGCGGTCAGCTCAACCTTCAGCTGCCGCGGCAGCGAGCCCGAAGGCACCAAGTGCATGTGTTCCTGCAACGTGACCAATTGCGACTTCACGAACTTGCTGCCGCGCAAACACAACACCAAACTGCCTTGTCGGCGGCTGCGCACGCACAGCTCCGAGTCGCACAACTTGCGCGGCGTGAACGTTTGGAACGTCACCGGCTCGTAGAAGTTTGCGTTGCAGAGCTCACAGTAGTAGCAAGCCACCTTAATGCGCGGACGGATTGCAGTTATCTTCGACACGACGCCGCCCACTCTCAGCAAATGGCCGATGTTCTCCGCGCGAATCTGGAAGATCGGCGTCGGCGCCATGCTACTCGGCGCTACCAACAGAAGCTGGTACGGCGCCTTTGACTCGGCCGGCAGCTTCTCGTTGTAACGCAGTTCCGCCTTCGCCTCGCGCAATAGCCGCAAAAGGTCCAGCTCCGTCGCAGACGCGTCCGTGGGCTCGCGCTCGCCGACGCTCTCTGTGTGCAGCTCTTCGACGATGCTGTACATCACCGAGAGCGCGCGCTTCGTGTTGTAGAACAAAATATCGACGGCGCTCTCAAAGCGCTCGTGCTCTCTGTCCACGAATGAGCCATCTGGCTGGTAGCCGAAATAGTCGAGAATGTCATCGCACAGGATGCTTAGTGTTTGACAGTCGCCGCGCGCGAGCTGCAGTGCGAGCTGTTTATAAGTAGCGCGGTTCTTCGCGTCGCTGCGCGAGTAAACCGCGTTTGCGAAAAAGTCGGCGAAGCAGTTTTTAATCTTCGCCGCGCTGTACAGCTTTCCGTAGTAAGATTCATTAACTGCTGTATATCTGCTCTGCGAGTGATCCATGGCAGTGCGTCACCCCGAGAGCAGCGCTGCGAACGTAGCACGGCGTTTAAGAATATTAATAAACCGCAGCGCTAAAATCTGAGCCGCACGGGCGCTACACTACAGCAAGCCCTGCTTTTTGTTGTTCTTGTGCAGTTCAACCAGCTCGTCCGAGCAATGCTGCAGAAAGGAAAGCGACTGCAGGCCAATTTCCACTTTTTCTTGGCAGAGCGCTTGGTGCTTGTGGTACAGCGCAATGTACGCCGGATCTAGGCAGTGCTTCGCGTCGCTCTGCTCCAGAGCGTCCATGCGCTGCCGTAACTGCTTAATCTGGCGGTCAATTTGCAGCTGCAGCACCGCGTTTCGCGAAATGTGACCGCTTAACGCGAAGGCGTGATGCAGCACGTGCGATACGTTCTCTGTCATCCAGCTCTTATGCGTGAAGTCGATGTCGCAGCTAGTAGTAATTACGAAAATTAAAATCGCGACAGTCCGCAGCATCGCCGCTAGCGGTGCGTGGCAGCTCCAGCCGCGAGCACGAACACTTACAGCAGCCGCTTAGGCCCCTCGTTTATTAATACAAGTTTGTACAAAAGGTACGCGTACGGGTTCCACGACGTCGCACCAATCTCTGCGCCGGTCAACTTCGAAAGCGCGCTGAACAGCCACCCCGCTTTGCGCAGCGTCGCATTCATTGCGATCAACACACGTCCGCCCAAATACAGAGTCTCGTGGGACAGCTTGTCCACGGCCGCGAACGAACTCACGGCCAAGCTGTTGACCGCCAAATCTCCCGAATCCGTCAGCGGCGCGAACACAGCGCCCTTATACGCTTTGGGCTCGTTTTGACTCACCTTATCCCATGCACTAAGCGCGACGTTGTACATCCAGTGCTCCCCCGCGCGCACTTCCGCCGCTTGTCGCAGCTCGCGGGGCCCGCAGCCAGATTCGTAGCACCGCGACACATAGACCAAATGCCCTGGCGAGAGCAGAAGCGACGCGCCCGACTCCGTGCTGAGGCGCTGGAACGTCGCTTGCACCGACTGCTCGATGTGCAGCCAGAGCCGCATGGCGTTGCGCGCGTCGCGCACGAACGGCGAGAGCAGACGGTCTTGCTCGCTCAACGCGCGCATCGCAACAGTGCTGCCGTCCTTACGAGTCACCAAGCTGTCTTCAGCGAAACAGTAAATAATTTGCCGCGTGCCAGCGCCCGCGGTTCCTAAGAAGCCGAAGTCGTCTTCATTTGGAAAGTTCTTCCCGCCGAGTCCAATTTCGTTGACGCGAGATTCAGTCACCTTTGCCAATTCGTTCAATCCAGAGTCTCGGATGACTTTGTTGCTCATCACGTCAGTGACTTTCTTGTAAACGCCTGCGTCCGTCAAGCCGGCGAGGAAAAAGGCGTATTTCAGTCCTTTCATCTCTCTATTCGTTTTATTCAGGCATGCAGTAATTGAGCTTTCGAATTGATTTTCGCGTGTCGCTTGAGCCACAAGAACCGAATTTCCTAATGCTTCGCAAAGCCTGCTACCGGATGACCCGAAACGTGTGAAGAAGCGTACCTCTGCGTTGCTACGTACTCGGTAGCATGTCGTCGATCTAAAAAAAGTTGTGCAGAATCGATGCTGCGTGCAACGTGAAATGCAAGTATAGTATTCAGCGATTATTGCTTTGTCAAAACACCCAACGCTCTGCAATAACCGTAATAAAGCCTGCCGAAACTTATTAATTGCGTAATTTTCGAATTGCCTGATCGCTTCCCAACCGCAAGCATTTGAACGTCTAGCCAGCAGAGCCATGCGCGCATAGAAGCTCCATGCAGCCCGCTCATCGACCTCCTGGCTTCGGCGACGTGTCGGAGATGCAGCGCAGAAGCTTGGCGACGGCGAACAGTCAGCAAACCGGCTTCGGTGGGACGACGCTGCACGACGACGACCACACGCACACTCGACTTGCTCAGTCGAACACTGAGTTCTATACGAACAGAGGCTGTGCCAGTTCGAGCGGCAGTGCGATCAACCCAACGAGCACGTTCCAGTTTTTGCTACACATGGCCTACCCGCCGCCGCCAATCGAGCAGGAACGGCTCCGCCGCGTCATCGAAAACTTAACTGCCGGACCGGCGCGTCAGCTGGACATACACACGGCGATGTATGTCGTTGAGGAAATCGACGCGTCGCCGTTCCGCATCGTGCCCGCAGTTTTGTTCGTCATCCAACAGCGCCTGCACTCCAGCAAATTCTACAGAGTTTCGCTCGCGCTGCAACTGCTGCGCTTCATCTCAGACCACTGCGGGCTCGCAGTTCTCCGCATTGTAAACAAAGACATGATGAAGAGCATCGGCGCGATTATTCGCACATCTTCATTCAAGGAGCGCACCTTTACGGGTCAGCTCAACAAGCTCGGCAAGTACATCACCGGCAACGGCGGGAACACTTCAATCTCGACGAGCGTCGAGGTACACAACGTGCGAAACGAAGCTAAAGGGCTTATCAAACACTGGGTAGATACGTACGGATCGTCCGGCCCAGCTATCGCCGTCATCACACAGTATTACAAGTCTTTGCTCGAGAAGAATATTAAGTTCGACAACTTGCCCAGCCTGCCCGGCGACGCCGCGCAGCAGGTCAGTTCCGAGTTTATCAACAGCCGCGACTTCTGCAGCAAGCGCGATTCTGACGCGTCAAAGACTCAGCCTGCCGTGGCGGACGAAGGCTTAACGGCAGAAGAACGCGTGCAGCTCGAAGCGCTCCTTAATTTGCTGAAGAATGCGCGAACCGTCGCCGCCAAGGATCAAGCGTTACAGCTCTTCGAAAAGCTGCGGGCGCTGATTGTACGCAAACAGAACATGCTCAGCTCGCGACTGAGTGAAACGCCGAACGTGTCGCTCGACAGCGGACTTGTGCACGACTTGAGCTTGCTTGCCGATCTGCTTAACTATCAGCAGCCGACTCAGGCGGTCCCGCCGCTGCCGCCAGCGCCCAGCAGTTCTATGAACTTGCTTGATGAATTGATTTAGCGGTTTTCCTAAATTGATTGCAGCACGGCATTTTTCGCAGAAACGTAGTTGAGCGCATCCATGCAATTCGCGCCACTGCTCGCTGTCGCGACAGCACTCCGAATTACAAACGAGTTAGTATACTATCCTTTGTTGGAGTACTACGTGGCCGGCGAATACGAAACAAACAAGCTCTGCGCGCAGCCTCATCCAGCAGCGGCGATTGAAGCGCATCCGAACTGGTCCACCGCGCAGCTCGCGTCAGCTCCGCTAGCCAAACACGTTATGTCGCTTCTGCAGAAGCGGCTCACAAACGCGAGCAACGCGCCGAAAATCGGCGCGGTGATCGCAGACATGTTGCAAGCCGCCGTAGACGAGCTGTACGAAAACGGCGGCATTTTGCCGGAAGACCGCACGCAGCAGTCATTCGTCGCACAGCGCGCTTTGCAGACCGCGTTTTGTGCCGTCGTTGAACAGATAGACGTTGACACCTACTGTAATGCCTACAAAGAATTTCAGGCGGTAGTTGGTTGCATGGACGACTTTTTGCGCGACTTTCTCAGCAACAACGAAATGCCATTCCGCTTATACCTTGACAATCTGCAACAGCTAGTGAAACCACCACTCTCCGAAGCCGATCTTGTTTACGAGCTGCACAAGGTCACTGAGACATACAGTTACTTGCGCACTAAACTACTGTTGAACTTTTTGGCTGAAAACAGCGAGTCATCAATTCCTCAGCAATCCGAGCAATTCAACAAACTGCTGCAAAGCGAGCGCTCGCTGCGTGAGCCAGCCGTGTTGAACTTCAAGCTGGTCGGCACGATCGCATACATCGAACCTCAACAATCACGCCGCATCCCAATGATATTTGCCGCGATTTATTCGGACGGCCGCTCGGCTTACATTGTACTCAACAACCACGACTCGAACTACAAGGCTCGCTTTGAGCTGCACAATTCTACGTCTGCGCTGAAATCCCGCTTTGGCGTTTTTGGCGATTTTCACGCCGGCGTGACGCAACACATGGAGCGAGTGTTCACGCTACTCGACATTCTTTTTGAAGAGCAACTCGCTGGTGTCGAGCTAGTCACGATCTCTGGCTTCGGAAATTTCAACGCGCTGTGCAGCGAGCTCGCTGCGGTCTACTTGCGCTTCTCGCTACCGTCTCTGAAAATTACACTCGCCAACGACAGCAACACGCTGCACGGGAAATCCGACTTCAACAAAACGACACTGCAGACGCTCGCAGAGTTGCGGAGGCTTGCTGTGAAACCTAAACATTTGCTTCGTGATCTGTTTCAGTGCGAGACCGCGATCGGCTGCTCAGAGTTGTACAACCCCAATCGCACTTCCATCACTGATGGCGCGGTGTTCCGGCAACAACTGGTCGCAGCAGCCAGCAGCGCGCCGCGCCCCGTTTGCTACACCTATAGCGAGTCGCGGCTCGTGACAGGCGACGTAGCATCCTGTGAAGGAGCGACGTCTCGCTAACGGTGTTGCGGCACCGCACCTAGACTGCGCCTGCGCGCAGAAAGCAGTTCTCTATCACGTCCAGCGGGAAGTACCCGATGTACGGATTCGTGCTGCTAAAGTAGATTTTCTGCCCCGTGTCCGATCGCACCACTTCCGACTGCAAGAGCTGGTCATGCGCCACGGACAACATGTGATAGTACACTTTGAGAAAACTCGCGCTCAGGGATCGCAACGTTAACTCCACTTGAAGCGGCATACCGTTTACGGAGTAGTTCAGCCGCAGCGACTGCGTTCGGAACAGATGCATCCTGAACTTGGGTAGTCCATTTTGCATTACAGTGCTGTGATTCATGGCAAAGCTGTCGATGCTGCCGCCGTCTAGCAAGCTACTGCGTAGAAAAATCAGCCTGAACTTCGTCAGGTAGCAAGAGCCACGCATCACGCATTTCTGGCCTTCGCAGCGCAACTGCAGATCAACCACATCAAGATACTCAACGATCGACTCATACGGTGAAAAGTGCGGGTGATATTGCAGCGATTTGTCTCCGCTTTGCTGCAGAGCAATGTTAAAGGCCATTTTTGCAGGCAAAATATTACGTGTGAACTATTGCCTTTTTTTTTTGGACAGCAAGCGTCCAAGAAAAACGCCAACGAACACATAGAGCGCGTAGCGCAGCAACATAGCGTTCCACTTGTTCTGTATAGGCGGCGCCGCTAAACGCTTAGCCGCCTCCTCTTGCGCCAGTGCGTCAAAATCGCTACCTGCGTCTCAGACCAACTTACACTTGCGGCATGAGGTAGACTGGCACCTGTCGCATCTGCGCCACGACGCCTGGCAGCGCGAATGCTGCAGGACGAGGACACTCGATAGCGAAGGAGAATTCGTCTGCATGAATGGTCAGACTGTGCAGCGAGTCGCACAGCTGTTTCGCCGACTTAAACGCAGTCGGCCGGATCACACACTTAGCCACCTGATTCTTCTCACTGTAAAGCTTGAGCGCCACCGGTTTGCGCGACTTCACAAAGTGCTGACAAAGCGGCTCGCGCTCGCCCTCGATCTGCTGTGCCAGCCTCGCGTTCGGGCCGTACTGAAACTCGTGCTCAAAGTATAGAGCGGAAGGCTCTTTGCCGATGCTCCACTTCAGCGCCAAAGATTGGGATGCGGCCGCCGCTCCGCAGAGAAAAATGCGCAACAGCATTTCGATCCCTTTCCCCGCAGCAATAATATAACAATTTACAGTTTTGACGAAAAGCTCTGGTTTTTTCGGAATTATTATCGCTTCTTCTTCACGTAACCCGCGCCGGTCGGCAGTACTTTCGCTGATGTCGTCGACTACTTCTGATTTACCCTGTCAAGGCTCAGCCAGTCGGTGTGATGATTAGCTGCGGAGCTCCGCGCTCAGCCGCGGCGCTGCCGCTGCGCAACATCAAGAACTACTACTCCTTCAAGCAGCGGCTCGGCCAAGGCGTGCACGGCGTCGTGTACTTTGGCAGGGAGAAAAGTTCGAACGAGCCCGTCGCGATTAAGCAGATTCGCAAGACCGACTCGAAGTACATTTCGCGGTTCCGCAAAGACTACCACTCGCTGCTGCGGCTGAACCACCCGTACATCGTCAAGGTATTCGATGTGTACGAGGACTCTTCGAACTTCTACGTAGTCATGGAGTACTTGGCGGGGGGTGACTTGCGCTCACTGCTCTCGCAGGAAGGCAGCTTCGACGAACAGGTTGCCGCGCACTTCATCCGCCAGGCTATTAGCGCCGCGCACTACTGCCACTTGAACAGCATCGTGCACCGCGACCTGAAGCTTGAAAACTTCGTGTTCAAGAACAACGACTGCCGACAAGAGCTCAAGCTCATCGACTTCGGCTTCAGCATCATCGCGCGGATGCCGCAGTGTGCGTCGCTTTCCGCATCCTCTCCCGCCTGCATCAATCTCTCCTCCAGCAAAGCTTCGAAAGCGCAGGAAGCCATGTATCTGAGCAGCACGCAAAGCATAGTCGGCTCGCTATCTTACATGGCACCCGAGGTGCTGAAGCGGCAATACAACGAAAAAATCGACAGCTGGTCGTTGGGCGTCATCCTTTACACGATGCTCCTCGGCCGCTACCCTTTCAATGAAACGCGCAACGACTCAATCAACCAGTTGCTGCACGAAAAGACGCAAGCGCTGAACTTTCCGACGCCTTTCTCACTCAGCGAAGGCGTGATCGACCTGATCCGGCGCTTGTGTCATGTCAACGTAGACGCACGCCTGTCTACTGCCGAGGCGCTGCGTCACCCGTGGATGCTCGCGTGCTGTCCCGCGCCCTGCCGGCTGATGACGTCGATTGTGGCGCTTCGCGACCTCGAAACGAAGCGTTGCGTCGCACACCCCACCTTCAAAAAGGCGAAACTCAATGGGATCAACTATTGCTGCGATTTGTACGAGTTGGGCCTGCAGCACAGCGTGAATTGCGCACACTTCCCCGCGAGTTTCGAGCACGGCGACCCGCCGCCGAGCGCTCACTACCGTTTCTCAAACTCGTTCCACGACTTCCTGCTTTCGCCGTGGCACCAGGGCTGGCACTCGTGCGCGTCCTTGCTCGAGAAACTGAACCTGACGGACCACGATTCCCTGAGTGTGCTCGCACAGCGGCTCGTCAAGCAGTTCGCGCGCTATGCGAGATACAGCTCGCAAAAAAAAGGCTTGTTGAAGAACATGATGACGCGCATCCACAACACGGCCGAGTACTCTTTCCTGGTCTACCTCTTCCGACTGTTCGACTGCGACAACACCGGCGTGTTGAATCTCGCCTCGGTTGCCTCTGCGTTGACAGAGATGCTGTGCATCCAGCTGACCAGCGCCGCAGAAGTCGAGCGGCTGGCTTCACTGTACAACCACTTCGTGCATTTCGAATTCGAGAACAGCGCAAGTCTGCGCGTTTTGTGCGAGGACCGGCCCGAGCAGTTGATGTGCTCAGTAGCAATCAATTGTTGGGGCCGCAGCGAGCTGCACGTACAGGCGGACGCGCTGCGCTTCGACGCGCAGTTAATCGAAGAGTACTACCGACGGCGCTCCGCGCCGAACGCGTTCTCTTGGCACCGCGGCGGCTGCGCGAAGTTGTACAGCAGCGCGCAGGGCGCAGTAAGTCAGATTTACGCGTACGTGCGGCAGCTGTTGTGCACGCTCGCCAACGGCAGCGCGATCCACTTCTACGACTTTTGCGCCGCCTGCCTCAACGACGCCTCGCTGCACTCGCGCAACACGCCGCTGCTCGTCTTCCAGAAACTCGACAAGGACCTCGACTCGCGCGTTAGCGTTCAAGACTGCGAAACCGAGCTCGCCAAGCACGACATTTGCGGCAAGCACACGGACCTCAGCGCGCTGGACGTCAACGGCGACGGATACATCGACCAGAACGACTTTTTGAGCGTGTTCATCGGCGACGACGCTTCGCACAACGTGCCGCTGAAGAACGAGTTGCTGAGTTTGGAGGGCAGCGAGCGCAGTATCGCCGAGAACGTGAACAACTACAGCGTGGTGTCGCTGCGCAGCTGCTTGATGGACCCCGACGAGACTTGCGTGTTCGACAACGTGACGTTCCCCGCGTTCGTGAACGAGTCCCAGCGCAGCGCTAGCGACGACCTCAGCGTCTCGGAGCTCTGCGCGCCGGGCTAGCCGCGCTGCTCCCGCGAGTTCCGCGCACATCGGAGGCT
>NW_020873735.1:492122-546664 GCF_001901225.1 Dermatophagoides pteronyssinus
ACTTTGCCAGCCGCCCGAGCGTCCGCCTGCGCATAGCCTTGCAGGCGCTCTCGCCCTGCACTGCTGCCCTCGGCGCAAGCCGAACTGCCGAGGCGGCACAACCTTCGCCACACTCTTCAGCGCCGTCGTTCGCTATTAGTTGCGCGGCTTGCTGAGGCGCTACGCATCGCTGCGCACCTGCGTGCTATCGACTAGCGTTGCAGCTGCAGTTCGTTTCGCCGCTTACGCTGTCGTCAGCGCTCGCGTGCTGCACAGCGTGCACTTCGCGCTTGTTATTACGCGCAAGCCTCCTGGACGAGAGTAATAGATTTAGCAAAAATTTTGCGCAAAAGGCGCTGCCATTGGCAAAACGCACAGGATGCTCTGCACTTACTGCAATTGAGTTTTTTTTTGCGAATCAAGTTAATTTGGAATGGCTGCTACATTGCGCAGGTCGAGCGCGTCTTTCATGAAAGCGACTACCTGCGTGAGCAAAGGACTTCCCGCAGCGCGCGCGGAAAGCGGCACGTCGCCAAAGTACGCGGCGCGCAGTTCGCGCTGCAGCTGCTGCTGAGTCGTGGCGGGCGCTGCGCACCGCAGCGCGGCGTACGCGCGTTCCACGCGCGCGGCGCGGTTGACCATGGCGCTCTCGGCGGCCGCACTGTGCGCGGCAGCTTTGAGTCCCGAGCGATACGCGTTGCGCGAGTCCAGCGTGTCAGCCGTTAGGTGCGCGGAAAGACTCGCGGGCCGAAACTGCTCGGGCACTTCGAGCGTCAGGTCGAGCAGACAATTCTGACATACGAAGAGTAGCTCTGCGCACGCAAAGCAAATCAGCGTGGAGCAGCGGTACGCGGAGCGCGCCTGCTTCCAGAAGTACGCCTCGATGTCGCCGCGGCAGTAGATGCACTTGTTTTCCGGCGTTCTGCGCACGAGTTTCGCAGACCCTGCACCCGCGGGCGCGCAGCTGCGGCAGACGCGCAGCGGCAAGTGGTCTTCGGCCATGCCTGGCAATTTGCGAAATTAGCTCTCATTTAATTTCATGATTTCCACAAAGTCCTCGTAGCTGAGTTTGTCTTCGCAGCCAACGGCAAGCAGCAAGCTGTGCGCCTCTGCGGTCGGCAGCCCGTTGAAGCTGATTGAGAGCACTGTGTCGAGGTCGTGTTCGCTGATGAAGCCGTCTCTGTCGATGTCGAAAACTTTGAACGCGTTTTGGCAGACGATCGGCTGCACGTAAAAGCGCTTGTCGAGGCACGCCGCAATGAACTCAGTGTAGTCGACCACGTTGTTGCAGTCGAGGTCCACTGCGCCGATGGTCTCGCTGATCTCCGGCGTGATCTCGACACCCATTTCGCGCAACGAATTCTCGAGCTCGTCGCGCGTGAGCATGCCCGTCGAGCGCGAGTCCATGCGCGTGTAGAGGTTGTGCAGCGCGAGGATCTCGCTCTCGCTGAGCTGGTAGGCGATCGCGACGAGCGCGAGTTTTTTGATCGGGTTCGCCTTCGCGAAAATGCGGAACTTGTTCACGAGCTCGCTGCCGAGCCGGCTGGTCACGTTCGCGTCGCACGTCAAGAAGCCCGGCGAGTGGTAGTACAAAATCCACTGGTGCTTCAGCGCCTCAGCGGCAGTGATCCGCTTGCTCGGATCCATCGTCAGCAGTCGGCGCACGAGGTCCTTCGCGGGCGCGCTGACTTTTTTCCAGGAACGGCCGTTCATCGAGTAAACGCCTTTCTTCACTTTCTCGAGAATTTCTTTGTTGTTTTTGCCCTGGAACGGAGGGTAGCCGCACAGCAAAATGTACATGACCACGCCCGCGCTCCAAAGGTCGCAAATCTTCGTGTAGTTCCCGAACAGCACCTCCGGCGCGACGTAGTACGGTGTGCCGACCACGCTGTTGAAGACCTGGTGCTGGTTGCACTGCGCCGCGAAGCCCCAGTCGATCATCTTGATGGGGGAAGTCGGCGAGTCGTCCGCGAACAGAATGTTCTCGGGCTTAATGTCGCGGTGCATTATGTTCAGCTTGTGGCAGTACGCGATCGCGCTGAAGACCTGCTTCATGATGATGTACGTGTTGCGCTCTGACATCGTGCCAATCTTGATGATGCGGTCGAACAGCTCGCCGCCGGAACATAATTCCATTACAAAGTACAGGTTCACCTCGTCCTCGAACACGTTGTAGAGCCGGATGATGCACGGGTGGTCCATTTTCTGCATGATCAAAATCTCACGCTTCAGCCGCACGATGTTGTCAATCTTCGGCTTGTAAATTGTTTTGATCGCGCGAGTCTGCCCCGTCGCAACCTCCACCGCCTTCGTCACCGCGCCGTACGAGCCTTTGCCCAGCTCGTTTTTGCTCGACTCCAGAATCTTGTAGTAGTTCTTGAGCGTGCTGCCGTCAATCACGGCTTCGCGCACGATCGAGCTGCGCGTCAGACTCAGTCGCCGGCTTTTCTCGCCCGTCTCGTCGCGTGCGCCGCCCGCCGGCACTTGTAGCGTGCTCGCACCCTTCGGCGCGTTGGAGCTGCCCTTGTGAAAGCTCGACAGGATGTAGCCGCCGGGAATGCAGCTGCCGCTGATCTTCTTTGGGTGCTTCTCGCAGCAACTGCACAAGCGCGTCACCGATTCATCCATTGTGAGATTTTATTTGCATGCCGCAAAACATTTTCGGCGCCGCGCTTCGCCGCGGCGCTGCGGCGCAGGCGCGCAGCCTGCGGCTACGCAGGCTCCTGAATCACGAAAGCGGGCTTCGCGGGCTTGCTTGCCGCAGGCTGCTTCTTCTTCTTGTTGCGCGCGCCAACCGCGTCTTCGGGCAGGCCGACGGGCAACGAAACTCCGGTGTGTGCGGCGGGCGTCGCGGGTTTTTCCGTTTCGTATTTTTGCGCGACGTTGTAGTACTTGCACTGCTCGTCGGGCGCCGTGTAGCAGTTCTCCAACAACATGTTCATGCTTATGGCTTTCAAACTTTTTTGAGGCTCCGGCGCGGTGCGCACGCGAATTTCCGCGCGCGGCACCGCGAACGGAGCGCAGCCGTGTACCGGCCGCCACGCTACGTCGAACAGCTCGCTGTACGCGCGCGTGCTCAGCGGCTCGCCGTTCCACTTTAGCAACGAAATGCAGTTGTCCTGCATTAACCGCGGCGACGTAGTCGCAGAAAGCACGTAGCGTCCGTCAGGGCTCAACTGCACGGCCGTGGCGCAGCTCAGCCGCGCGTGCCCCACGCACTCAAACGGCTGCGTCGCGGTCCAAATTTCGCAGTCGCCTGGCAAATTCCCTATGCCCCCGATCAAGCAGAACTGCGCGCCGACGGTCACGAAGTTGCGCCGCAGCACGCCGAGCGTGAACAGAAAGCGCCGCCGCGTTGGGTCGTACACATTGATTTTGCACGGGAACTCTTTCGCGCCGACCAGCAGCAGCTGCCCGGGCAGCCACGCGAACAGCCGCACATGGCCCTGGTTGGCCGGGGTCACGTTCGCATGGCGCACGAGCTCAGCGTCGACCACCGTCAGCGTCGCAAGCGCACTGCTGCCGTAGTAGTCCTTGTTCGTGTTGTCGACGCGCACAGAGTACTTGTACGCGCAGATCAGCGCGTCCGGCGCCCAAATTGCGTCGAGTTCGTCGATGCGTTGCTCGCTCGACTGGTACATCACGCGCTTCGTGCGGCGCTCGAGGTCCACGGCCAACAGTGTCACCTCGTTGCAGCGCTTCGCGAAGCAGAGCACGTACGCGGCGGCCAGCGTGCTCGCTGGCGCGAGGAACGCGCAGCTAAGTCCTGCGTGCTCCACGCTGAATTCCGGCGCATCCGCTGCGCCCCCGCAGAAGAAGTGCAACGCGCCGCTCGCGAGCGCAAGCACTCCGCTCGCACCGACCTGCTGCAGCAGCGGACAGTCCAGACTGCCGAAACGAAACCTGCGCCGGCAGATCACACTGCCCGAGCCGGGCCGCGCGTCCACCAAGCAGAAGTTCGGCGCGTTCGAATTCGAGTTCAGCGCAAACGCCAGCTGAGAACTGTCGCGCGTCCAAAGCGTGAGTTCCGGTTCGAAGTCCAGCGTTATGCTCCACTGCTCTTTGAAGCTCGGCAGCTCCAGCACGCACACCTGGTTCTGCGGCAACAGCACTGCCAGACGGCTGCCGTTCGGCGCGTAGTACGCCGCGATGACGTCGGGCTTCGTAAGCCGCAGCGCCAGCTGACCATCGGCCACGTCGAAAACCTCGAGACCTCCCCTGCTGACCGCGCTCAGCTGCATTGGTTCCGTCATCCCCGCGATTATTATGCAAAAAATAGAGCCCGAGAGATTTCGCTATTATAAATCGTCCGCGGTTGACTGCGCTCGCCCGCACCCGCGCCGCCATGCTCGATGACGCCCTGTCTGACTGCGTCGCGTTCCGAAATGATTTCGCCGCCGACTTCCTCGGCAGCGGCGTGCGCGCAGCTGATCGGCTCCGCGGCGAGACTGCGCAGCAACGCCACCAACACCACCTGCAGTGGCTCGCCGAGGCCGCAGCGCGCGCACACGTTGCGAAGGCGCGTGCGCACCCGCCAGCGCGCCGCCCGCTTGACCTGCGCTCCGCCGACCTCACCACGCTCGTCTCGCAGACGCACAAGTTCGACGTGCTACTCGTCAACCCGCCCTGGCGCGCTGGCGCTCCTGCCGGTGCGCGCAGCTGGAGCATCGCGGAGCTCAAAAAGCTGCCTGTGCCCAAGCTGCTCAGCCAACCCGGCGTCTTGTTCCTCCGCTGCGACGAACAAAACTTGCGCGACGCGCACTCGTTGCTCTCGCACTGGAACTGCGAATTAGTCGACACGCTCGTCTGTCTTCCCTCGGCCGCCGCCACGGGCGCCGGCGCGCCTCGCGCTGCCGCTGAGGCTGTCGCCTCTTTCTGCCAGACGCCCGCACTGCACGCCGCCGAACGCGAGACGCTGCGCTTGCGCCGCGCGCTTAACTGGCTCGAGACTCGCTGCGTCACGCCTGCTCCCCCGCCCGTCGCTCGCTCCGCGACCTACTGCCTCGTCGGCTTACGCGCCTGCAAACAGCCCGAAATGTTCGGCCTCGCGTTTCACACCGGCCTAGACATTAACGTGCTGCTCACGCCGCTTACCGCTGCGCGCGACCCCCTGCACGGCACGCTGCCGCTGCCCGAGGAGCTCTTCGCCGTCATCGGACGGCTCTGCAAAGGCCGCCGCAAGCTGCTGCTGTTCGCCGCGCCTGACTGTGCGCGCGCTGGCTGGCTCTCCGTTTCTGATGAAGCCGCGCCCGCGTCGCCGAGCTACGACACCTACGTCAGCTGGTTCCAGCCGCTGCACATAGAAAAAAAGAGTGATGGCAGCCTGAGCCGCCTCCAATTTTACACGAAAAACTCGTTTCCGCACGTCAAATCGTTTCGCGGCGGACGCTTCGAAGGCTCCGTGCCGCCCAAGCTCTTTAGCGCGCGGTCCTAGCCCGCGGGGCTCAGTCCGAATTTCACTTTCGTTTTGTCTATTCTTAATTCTTTTCTCGTTGACATGACTGTTGCCACGGCTCCCAAACTCAACGTCGACAGCACCATTCTGGGCTACCGCCGCAGCCGCACCGCGGTCCACCCGAATCAAGTCCTCATGCGCCTGCCGGACGTGCGCACCGCCGAAGACGCCAAGTTCTACGTCGGCAAGATTGTCGCCTATTACTACACTGCGCCCACCAAAGTGCGCGGCTCCCGCGTCCGCTGCGTCTGGGGCAAGGTCATTGGCGTGCACGGCAACTCAGGCGTCGTGCGCGCCCGCTTCAAACGCAACCTTTCCGGGAACTGCTGCGCGAAGAAGGCCAAGGTCTTCATGTACCCGTCGGCCATTTAAATTCTCAGTTCTGTGCCTGCATAGCTTTCACGACCGCCGCGCCTTTGCGCTGCTAATGCTGAATATGTAACCAAGCACGATGAGCATGGCCGCGCTACACGTAGATGCGCACGCTGTCCTCTTCGAGCACCTCTTGCACCGTGACCTCGTACTCTGCCTCAGCCTGATAGCGCTGTTCTGCCGCCTGCCATGCGGCGTACACCGGGCCGTAGCGCTGCAGCTCCTCGCGTGCCTCCTGCACCGCGCGCAGGAACTCCGCGTTCCGCGCGCAACGCTGCTGCTCCACGCTCTTCAGCGTTTCCGTCTTCAGCTGGATGTCCGACTTCTCGAACTCGCTGTGCAAGTCCTTCAACCCTCTCGCGAGACTCGCCATTTCCGCCTCCGACAAAATGATTTGCGGATGCGGCCGCCATTGAAAGGAGTGCATCTCGTCGACCTTCTGGTTGTACAACATCTGGCCCAAAAACGAGTAGATGTTGAACCCGCTTGATTCGCTGTACTTGTAAGAGTCCGTCGACCCGATCGGGTACGCTGTCACCGCCGCGAAGTAGCGGCCGCTCGCGTCCCACTGCACCGACGAAAGCCGGTTGCGTTCAAACTTGCTGATCACGGAAACTTTCAGTACCGCCACTTCGTCCTCTTCGCAGGACATCAACCAGATGTACCCCGTGCCATCGTCGATGCAACAACTGCTTACTACCAAGTGCGTGCCCAACGGCGACCAGCAGACATTGTTCATGTCCGAAGGCACTGGCTGTGTGTGACATTCTTGAATGCCTAAACGCGTCAGGGCGTAGAATACTAACGTCGCGTTGTTGTGCAGAATGCAGAAGCGGTTGCCGTAAGGACTCCAGTACACGCCCAACACGTAATGCTGACTCACCGTTGAATACACAGGGTAGTTGCCCTTACCAATCTTAATCACGTCCGTCTGATACTCAGTTACCTTGCCCTTTCCTAGAATTTTCTTCTGCACTCGCGTCGTCAGTGAGCAGAACCCGCACGTCGGGTGCCACTCAATGATGGCGTCGCCGTCTAAGTCGAAGATGTTTTTGAATACCAACACTTTCTGGCTCGGAAACTCGACGAGTGTCAACCGACTTGGCAGTGCCGGGTTTGACGACGGATTCCAGATTGCCAATATAGGGTCGGCGTGGTCCGCGCCGAGCTTCTGCCAACAGAATCGGTGGTTGGAGCACGGAATATAATCGAGCTTGTTTTCTTTGTCTATTATCCTCACGAGGCGAAAGTGCGGCGTTTCGTAAATGCTAATGCCCTTCGGGTGCTGCATTGCCAAGTAGCGACCGTCCGACGACCACGAAGAACACGGCCACGCGAAAGGCTTTTTCGGGCTCTTCATCGGATATTTAAACTCATGCAACACTTTGCCCGTCGCGACTGAGTGCGCTTTCAGCGGTTTGCCCTCGGTCTCGCCGTTCCAGGTCAAGATGTATTTCTCGTCGAAGGAATAAGCGCCAGTTGTGACATTCGAATGATTCAAACGACAAATTCGCTTGAAATCGTCCTCGCCCCATAAGCACACACCCGACTTGTGGACCGTGTTCAAATAAGTGCCGTTCGGACTCCAAAACGCCTTGCCCTTAGTCCACACGCCACCATCCGTTTTCACTGTCGAGTCGTCGTGCACCAACAACGCTTCGTTTGTCGTTCCTTGCAGGCGGAATATTTGCGTATTGGAGCCACTGCGGACTACAAACATCTCACACTCGTTATTGAACCAGTTGAGCAGCGCCGGGTAGTTAGGCAGTTTCTGCGTTGATGGAACAACCATTGGAAACGCATTGCAAATGCGCTTCATGGTTTCTGCTACATCAGAGTCGAACTCATCAATGTCCTTTAAAGACATGATGAACAACTCATTCTTAGTGTCTAGCCAAAGCGACGGCACAAACGTGGAAAGCTGCTCGACATCTTTCTCGTCAAGATTCTTGATATATGCAGCGTTTTCAATTGGAGCCTCGTTTTGTCTGAATACGCGTACACTCAAAGGCTTCGAAATCAACCCCGAGTCATACGCAATGGCATTTAGTCTACGCTCCAAAAATTTCTCCAGCTTCGCCTCTTTCCCTTTAGAGTCGGGAAGGTTAAATATAAAACCAGGCGCCGCGGTCATGAATTGCGCTGCTCTAAAGTCAATAAGAGATGTGCCGGATTTTAATTAAATAGTTCAAATTAGCATCGTTGTTTTTCTTCTCACGCCTCTCTTTTTTCAGTCTGAGCGCGCAGTCTACTATGCTGCACATGGCGCAAAAAACCTCTTTATACTCTAATTCTTTTCAATACTTTGTTTAAGTTGTTGCTCACCGCCGCGTCTCGATCTTCCTGATCTTCGACAACGTAGCAGTACGCGTACGCAATCAGAGAGTGAAGCTTTAAGTAAATGGGAATAGTAGCGATGTAGCTGCAGCCTAACGATATCATTATTTGCATTGTTGCTCGAATGTAACTATTGGCAGCGTTAAACACGTTGTCGATCTCGTTTTCGAGCAGCATGCTCCATAACGCTAACGACACCGCAAAAAAACACAGTCGCAGGTTCACAAGCTTGCACTGTAGCATCAGCACAAAGTTTAGGTATTGCACATTTTCCGGTTGCCGCAGCAAACGTTGAGCGCGTTTCGCGGATTGACAGATTGACGAGTCTGTCAACACAACGTCCGTCACTGCAATACCAGACAGTGGTGTTATGTCGTTCGAAAACAATTTGTTAAACCATCGGCTGCGCTTCGCAAACAACGGACGAAATAGAGCAGAGACTGCAAGAGACAGCATTTTGCTAACATAGAACATAGTTGAGCTTGCCAGATGCACTATGAGAAGAGAGCAAAGGGAACCACTCGTGTTAGTCTTGTCGTCTGGGTCGAGCTCGTAGAAACGCAATACAGATCTGTACGAAACTATCAATTGCAATAGCAAGCAGTTGCCGAGACTAATCAGCGAGAATAACGTCGTGCTCAAAGTTATAATCACCGCCTTAAAGTCTAAGGAAGCCCAAAGTGACACAGTAAACAACCCGTCGAACGGTTTCTTCGAGACTTCAGTGTGGAAGAAACTCAGACCGTTGTTCAAAAAATATGAGCAGGACGCGCAGCACAAAAAATAGCTGATGTAAGACAGCGCCACTTCGGAAATCACGATGTAGAGCTCGAGCTTTCGGCTGTCTGAAAAATAGTCTTTGTTGCTTTGCACAATTTTGTTCAGATTTTTGTAAGCTTTTCGGTGCGAAACCAATTTGCAGAAAGTGAAAACCAGAAAAGCTAACACAACAGTGTTGAGCAGAATGAGTAACACATCGAGTTTGTACACTTGATACGCAATGGTGGACAACAGAAACGAGATGCTCACCGAGTTGAAGCCATATACGGAAGTGGTCGAGCGCACAACGAACAACAGCTTTACGACCTGCCCGATCATCAGTGAAACAGCGAGTGCGATGGAAAAGCTTTGCACGTTTCTAACTAAGTACAACAGCGACATGCGATGGGTTGAGAAGTGCGCTCTGCCGATTTCCGCTATTAAAGTGCGCCGCATATCTGCGTCGTTCGGCAGACAAAAACCTTCGTGCGGCGTGCCGGAATACAGAGCAACTTTGGTGAACTTAGCATTACTGCCACCGTCATTACGCTCTTGGAAGAGCTCTGTCAATTTGCCGGACAGCGATGCGTCGTAAAGCAATTCGCTTTCGTTCATGTTCAGATCGCAGCTGTGCACGCAAATCGGATGCTGCGCAATCCGGTACTTGTTGTTCTCGAACGCGAACAGCGGGTAGTAAGCAAACTCTTTTTTGAGCGCGTCTGCGCTTTTGCCGCACGCAGCGCCGCGAAAATCTTGAATTTGATTTACGGTTTTGAAAGTGACCACTTCGTACGACAAATATAAAACCGCCCCTACTATGCAAAGGTAGCATAAAAACTGTACGTTCCATAAAACGCGGTCAATGCTTTTGAAAAAAGCGTAGCGAGGTAGCGCCGCGAGCTGCTCTGGTTTACGTCGAGTGTCTGCCTCCATCGTCTCAAATTGCTGCACCTAACGTCATTTGATCAGCGATCAATAAATAATTTCAAATTTATGCACGGCTTCAGTCGTAAGAATAGTGCTATTAATTCGCGCCGCACAGGAAGTTTTCCAACAAACTGATAAAAAGTTTTTCATACCGTGCGCTATGTCGCACCAAGTATAGCGTCTCGCCTAACGCTTCAATGTCGGCGCATTCCATGTACCGAAACTCAAAGGCAGCAGGCAGATCGTTCATCAAACGCTTTGCGTAGCTTTGGCTGCAGCAAAGTGCATTGCCAATTCCGTGTGATTCAATGTTGTTTGCCAGTGTAACCGCTTTCCCAAAAATTTGGTACCTGAACTGCTCACGGCCGACTAGTCCTCCTACGCAATTCTCGGAATGAAGTCCGATGCGCAGCGGTAGGTTCAACACCTCCAACAGATCGCACGCGACTTGCCAAATGTAGTTCATCCCAAGCGCGAGTAGATAAATCGCCGCGTAGGATGAAAGCCGCACGCATGCCCCGCCGTAGGCCATCGTGCTTCGAACAACAGTGTCTGAAATTGCGATGTAAGCGTCACCAATGGTGAATAGCTTGAACAACCCGAGGCGGGAAGTGAGAGCGTCAAACTCTCTGAAAGCAAAGCTGATAAGTTTGAGCACTTGGGCGGGGTCTGAGCGTGACACGTAGGCCGTAAATCCGCTGACGTCGGAAAACAAAAACGTGGTTTCTGAGTGTACGTAGTGTGGCTTTAGCATGGCGCGGGATAGGTCATGCATCATACTACGTGGAACAGCCTGACGCAATACTTTGGCCAGTGCCTCTGTGTTCTGTTGCGCGTTGTACGTCTGCTTAGCCACGCCGGTCAGCAAACAGTCGCGGTATTTTTGCTGTACGAACTTAAGCAGGAGAAAGAGACATAGCGCTATCACGATGAACGCTTTATGCAAGACAGGAGACAGCACACGCTGCAACTGAACGGATAGTAGGAATATCGAGAATAAGTTGAGCAGGCAAATTTCTCTAGTCGAGAAGACGTTAATCGCGTATAAGAAGATCTGCTGAGTGCATAGTCGAATGATGTAGATACTCGTGTGCAGGTAAGGCTGCTCGGCTAGAAGAGAGTTCGTAAAGATGTGAAGATGGATGTCCGGGAAGCAGAAAACAGAGCACCAGATCGCTGCTGTTACGATCTTTTGAAGCCGCAAGACGCTTTTCAGCTGCAAGTGCAGTTTGTCCATGAAAAAGTGCAGGTTCATCGACGCGACCACGCCGAGCGTGATCGCGCAAATGAAAAAGTGGTGAGAGTAGTAGCTGGCATGTACCAAATTGAGAGTGTTCTCCGTGACGTGTTGCAGTGCAAAAGAGTTGTTGCGTTCAAAGCGAAACAGATTAGACTCAATTTGCGTGTAAAGAATGAGCGTTAAAAGGGAAACTGATATGCGCAGTTTGTAAGTACTCGATGTACGTGCGCTGCTTTTGTCAAAGTGATCGTCCCAATCAAAACGCGGTTCTCGATCTTCGCGATGCGCAGATTGCACAGCGCAATGCTCGATGTAAGGCGCCGCATCGCTTGGATTGCTTGTGGAACAAACCTTACTGCACATATTGATTTCTCTATATTCGCTATGCTGTGCCGCGCTGTCGCTGCTGCTTCGAATTGTTTCCGTCTCATAAATCATTGCTAGAGAGCTAGGAACATGATTTGTCGAGGAGTCCGAAGCAGCTAAGCATTGCCGTTCGCTGCTTTGCTCTTGTCGCGATGTAATGCAGGGTTGTGCGCTTTCAGCAACATGGTCTTCTGCCTGCGAACGCTGTTCGCTATACCAGTTTGCGTAAGCCGCTTCGCGCGTGAGTAGAATGGGCTGTAGGTCTCCATCCGGCTCATAATCGGCTAGACATGCCTTCGACTCGTTACCGCTGCGCGCCGCAGGCGCGTGCATCAATAAAAACTCTGCCGAGGCATCGCCGAATCGCAAATATGGATAAAGAAGGGTCGCAACTCGCTCTAATACGTATGTGGTAACAGATCCCTTGCCTTTCATAAACACTTCACGCTCTTCAAAGCGCAAGGAATCGCAATCTTTTATCAACGAATAGAATTCAGCACTGCAGGTGACGCGATTGCTTACCCCTGTGCTCATAACGCGGCTGGCTGTATTTATTGCGTCGCCGAGCAGCGCGAACTGCGGTTTCGATAAACTAAGAATCGTTTGAATCACCGAACCGGTGTGGAGCCCGATCCGCAGGTCTATGCCAAAAACTCCGAGCGTGGGTTCTGCTGAATAGAAACGTTTTGAGAACAAGGTGTTGCTGCGCACAGCTAAAAACTGCACAGCGCAGTTTATCAAACGTTCGCAGCGTTTTCGCCGTTCATTATGCTCCGTCAAGTCGGTTAACTCAACGTATGCCACATAACTTTCAAAAACTGTCTCTAGTTTTTTTAAGCTGAGCGACCTAACTACCGTGTCGAAGCTCTGGAAAAGTTCGTCTAACACGCTGAGCAGATGCGTTGTTTCAAACTGAGCAGCTAAAGTCTCAAAATTAGCTATTTTCACGAACATGATGCCTGCGATGATGTACGATTCGCCGTACCGCGCCGTTTGCAGCTGTCGAGAATTTATTGAAAAGCTTGCGCCGCTCTGCAAATATTCAGGTAACAGGCTTCTAACTGCGTTCTCATAAACTCGCAGCTGGTATATGGACCCTACATAGTTGCGCGTGTAGCAGCAATGATCCAGGTTTAGACAGTGTTGCATGTAAAACGCGGCAAAAGTTAGAGAGGTGAGGTAGAATAACTGCTTGAGTGTAACGTCGTCGAACCCTGTAACCACAAAGTACGCGCTAAGCAACGCCGTTCCTATGAGCGATGCTGTGAGGAAGCGCGAAGAGCCCGGCTGCCAATAAACTTGCGCAAAGATCACCAAAAAGAAGCCGACTGCGTCTAGCAATAACCCTTGAATTATGGCGACAAGAAGTGCTAGGAGCAGAAACACTGCAGCTGAGTAATCAGCGGATTGAGAGCGACGCTGCCAAAAAACAGCCTTGAAAAGCGCCAGAGACAAACAAACGCTCATTACAGTCAGCACCACCGCAAACTCTTCGGATGTGTACGATGCGTAAGCCAAATTATCTTTCACAATTGCTGTTAAGCGCGTAAACATTTGTGACCCTTCGTGCTGCAGTCGCTGCTGCAAAAACGATTCTCCAAGGTTTTGTAATCGGTCCGATACTGAGTTGTACAGCAGCAGTCGAAACAGAAAAAACGCGCTCACTAGCAAATACGACGTCATCGCAAGTAGGTTGTACCGCGGTGAGAAGCGCTTCGTTTCTTGAACCATCATTGAAACCGCTATTTGATCGGAACTAGAAAACTGGTCATAATCAAGTGAAATTTCAAGGTCAGCGTCGTTTCGCGTCCGTTGCGCGCAACTGCGCACTACTTGATCAACTTTCCCTCCTTCAACTTCACGGTCTGCCGCGTGCAATCGGTGCCGAGAGCGCTTTAGTTGCGCCATTGCGTTTCCTAAACTGTGCACCAGTATAGCCGAGCTCGCGTTCTTTTTATCGTTTTGCGACTTAGCATTGTCTTCAGACGTCAAGAAATCTTCCCAGCTTCCCGTCCGTTGTCTGCTCCGCAGCTCTGCTGTAAGTAGCGCTAGTGCGATGAAGCTCAAATAGGTAGTCGAAACAAACGCAAAAGTAACTAAGCTTAGTAATGCGAAGACTTTCAAGTCAACTTGCAGCAAGTAGAGGTTCAGGAACAGTGCACTGGTTTTCAGCAACACCACGCCAACCTCCGTCCAGCGGCGTGAGACAGTTGCCATGCAAACACGCATTACGCTGACTCGCTGCAACTGCAACTGGACCGCTCGCATCTGCGGATACATCAGCCCAATCATATGAAGATAAGGAGCGCTGAGTTGCAGTAGTAATGACAGACAGAAGGCAAGATCTGTAAATCTATCCAGCGACATTACCAGAGAGTGAACTGCATAGATCGCCAAACTGGCTGCTAGTGCCAGCGTAACAGAGATCACCAGATTAAAAATGAACATGTCCGAAAACAGATCCGAATTGTAATGAATGATGGGACTTAACGAGTTTTGACAGAATGTGTCGACCCTTAGCGATAGTAAAGACTTGAACGGAACCAATTTAATTATTACGAAGTAGAGTGAGACGAACAACACAACTACTTGAACCTGCGCACGATCGTTATGCCAACACATTTTCAGCAACGAGAACACGAAGAATAGGTCTACAAACAACTCAGGATCGCTGATGAAGAAGAGTGCAAGGTAGGAACGCGCAGAAGTAAAGCGGAGTTTTGTGGGTGATGTTGCAGACGCCATGACAGCTGAATGGGAGTCGTTGTATACTTTGGAAGATGTGACGATATCGCAGCTAAGATTAAACTGCGGCACAGCCATTTGCTCCGCCGCGCTCGCTGAGCTGCAGCTACTGCGCGATAAACGAATCCGATCTCGTTCTGCGGCCGCCGGAAGGTGCTCAATAACCTCAGCGGAAAACTTTTTCAGATACTGCGGAATCCGCGCCCATGCTCGCACTTCGATCGATTCGGACTGTATAATGCTTTGAAAGTCGGATAGAGCCGTCGACTCCTCATCGAACACTAAGAGGAAATGCGGCTCTAGTGTCGCGATGAAGTGCTCAAGCACTTGCGCTCGTCGCATACTCAAGCAAACGTTCTGCAGAATCGCGAAACACACTCGGAACTTTTCAGAGGTGACAGGCGTATAACCAGCTGAGTAGGTGTCCGCTGCCCGCGCTGAGCTGGGCCACATATTCGCGCGCTCATGCAACTCGAAGAACCCGCTAACGTCATTGATGCGGCGTATGCCGGCTTCGGCGCAAATGGCTAACGGTCTGCTTTCGTTGAAAAATACGAACGGGCCGAGGCTGGGCGCTAGAGAAAGCAGCGATTTGGTGTTAAAATTTGAAGCTGTTAGATCGGCCAAATAGCTAGTTTTCAACTGCAAACCGGATGCAGCTTGGTTAGTTAAAACGTGCTTAATGAGATCGGAGATGTGGTCGATTTTCACTTCAACGAACGAGCTTAAGAGTTCAGACAACTTGTTTAGCGAGTACAGCCCGTGGTAAATATTGATCCGCACAAAGCACTGGTCCGTTTGCCTCTCTCTCTGCTGTGGCGGGAACGCTGCTCCTTGTAAAGGCGCGTCAACCAATTTCTGTAGCGTGACGCGTATAACGTAGACAGCTTTGCGCTCCTCCAGCCATAACAACACTACGCGCTCAAAGCGCGAGTACTGCGCGCCTAAAAGCAAATATGCGCAAGGCTGTCCGTTCACCATCAAATCAACGCTAGCGTCATCCTCGAACAGACTGTAAATGTTTGCGGAATTTGACAAACGTAGAAGTATCGCGTCTAAAGCAGTACTAGGCGCAATATTCAGACGTTTCAATTCCACGGTATTGATAGGAACGAAACTGATCTTCTCTTCTACCGAACTGTATAAAGTCCTGAGCGTATTTCGATTGCTTTGGTGAGCACTAGTTGGAGCCAATGAGGTGCTGATGATTCGCACTCTAAGCGACATAGGGTTACTGATTTCTGTGTGCTCTTCACCAATTGTGCTCGGTGCAGCGTCTATGTCGGTCGCTGTGATGGTAGTGTGTTTGCTGCAAGCCAGCAGCAGTGCTATGCGATCTTCGAGCGAAACCGATATGTGATCACTTAGCACAGTGGTGGGCACTTGGGTCACACTCTCTGTGACCCCGGGCACCGACAAGAAGCTTTCTGATGTTCTTGACTGGTACGCTGGTGTGTCTGTGTACGCTCTCCGCACTGCAAAGCGCAGCTGCACGGCGTTGTAAATCGCGTGTTCCAATAGAGTCGCGAACTCTGGATCGTGTGCAGCTGGCGAGGTCATGATGGATAGAAAGCTACTTGTATTTCTCGGCTGCGCCTGTAGATCTTGCCTAGAAACGACATAACGAATTGCTTGCAGCGAATTAGTGTATCGCTTAGAGTGTAGTGCCGAAGTGTCTGTATTATCAGGAACGCTAGTGTGCAGCATCAACCGCTTACTGTGTCTAGCAAAAGCAGGTTTGCAACATGATAAAATTAGTCTGTCTAGCGAGTTGTTCCGTACTAGAAGGGGAGTCATCACTATGAACAGCGCAAATGTCGAAAGCGAAGCACGAACTACCAGCAGTGTGGCGAGTACCGTTGCGGCGGCCAGCGCAAATAGCGTGAGAACACTAGCGGTGATACTGAGCTGAAACTGAAGCTCCATACGATTGAGGCTGCGGCTGCGAGCGCAATCGCTTTCGGTTCCGCCATAGTTTGATAGTGCAAGCAGGACAACATCATGGTGACATGAAAAATAGTCTTCGGGAACGTAATTATCATATTCGGCGGTCAGCGGAGACAGTGTTGTTGAGGAAGTCATGCGCAATCGCGAACTGACGCTCACGAAAAAGGGCTGCGAGGTTTCGTTCAAATCCTTGCAGAACAAAGCCGAGTTCTTCAGCAGCTCTGCGAAATGCGAGTCGTCAACACTAGAAAGAGACCGGACTATTCTCAAGCTTCCGCAGCTCATGCTGAAGACAACTCTGTTCGCTAAATTGTTTGTCGCTGAAAACAGCAGAAGTGCTTCAACTGGGCACAGCTGGCCCTTCTTCAGAGCGAAAACATCCCCGCTATTAATTGCTAAAGTCGGGCTAGACAGCACTCTTGCGTCGCTCTGGTCTGCGCCGTACCGGTCGGTGGCGAGGCGAAAACCCAGTGCAGCTCGAAGCCGCGTATATAGTGAGCTGGTAATCCGCTGCGCAGCATCTTGCGATCGAGTTATCTTGTAAACAGAGAGCAAATTGTGTTTTACTTCAACGTATGCGTACAGCGTCGCAAGACTGAAGGTGATGATAAGGCGTAGCCCCATAGCAGCGCTGAGCAGTACCGCTATGTCGCGTAGCTCTGAGTATACGCAACTGGCGGAAATAACAGAAAGCCAGACACACAGCCACCAAAAGTTGAGTCGAAACAGTTGTTTGACAGCGAATGCGCAGCTGCGTGCGGCTCTTGCGCAGCGCGTTTCGTGTGACAAGCTATGCGATGCAGCTTCTATGCCAACCCGTATCTGCCGCGCGAGCGCTGCGGAAACCATGATCGAGGTCTCGGCTGAGACGCTACACCTGTGCTGAGCAGAGAATTGTTCAGAAGTTCACCTGCATTTGCGTTTGTTTTCGTGTTTGTAATTATTACAGACACTGCATGACCTAAAACCGACATAAGAATAGACTTAGAGTGTGGTTCTAATGAGAGACTTCCGGTCTATCTAAAAGCAGTAGCGTGGCCGAGAATAATGCGGGACTTGGGTCGTAAATGTGCATCGCGTTATGCGATGCGCAGCTGAGGCAATCAGAACATTCGTTCGCGCCGACGCTGCAAGCTGAAGTCAACGCCCGCACGCTGAAAAGTTGAATTGGAGCGTCGGCTGTTTCCTGTTGGTTCTCCTCGTGGTTGATGCTGCAGTCGGTGCAGCAAGAGCCGCCGACAGTCGCATACTGCTGCTTCGACTTGTTCGCCAGAACCTTGCTGTAGCGCAATGGAAGATTCAGTAGATTCGCATGCACTGTAAACTCTAATTTGCTCTCGACGGGGCGCAGCTTGCACAGGCCCGAGCGCAGCATCTCACTATGCGCGTAGACGTGTAGATTGCGAAGATTTGCTGTTGACTTCGCGTCGCAGCAAACGTTTCGCAATGTGAATAGCAGACCGCCGTCCGCTAGCGACAGCGGCGTGCTGAAAAATGCAAAATAGTGACTTTCTCCATTTGCGACGTAGCTCTCGCGTAAGACAAACTCGCTCATGGCGCGCGGCGAGTTGCTCTGCCGAGTCACTTCTGTGCGTTTGTTGTGCGCGGCGACGCAGTGCAATACTGTGATTAAAGGGAAATCGGCCGCGTTGTCGAGAAGCAGTCCTGACGCACGGTGGTCCACGCTGATTCCGCCGACGTAGATGTTGCGCAGTGCGTCCGCTGACTGCACAGCACTGAGGTTATCAGCAGCAAAGAACGCTTTGAGCGGTGAAATTGAATTCGACGGGGCGTTGCCGCAGTGAATGAAGCGAGCGAGTTGCATGAAAGCCTTCTGCGAAAAATCGATAGTAGTCAAGTAGCTTATGCACTGCCTGCACGCAGAGTTCGGCTCCGTCAGAACCTGTTGCTCAGTACCGTAATTTAAGAGCGTTTCGAGCACAGCAGCAAGAGTGTCTTCGACGCTCGCACTGGAGGCAGTCTAACTCGCGACACCGCGTACTTACCACCAACAGCAGGTACATGAAGAACGCCTTCAAAACGCTGTCTGGGCTGACGAAGACTCTGACCTGCGAAGAGCCCTGTATTGGAGAGTCGGCTGCGGCGCGCAAAAAAGCAGCTAAACAGGCGCGCGGCTGGGCGAGCAGGTACGCGTAGTCAAAATAGTATGTCGAGAGCGTGCAGTCGGGCAGGTTACGGGCGCAACTGGGTGGCAGACTGCAGCACTCAGACGCAATGAACTGAACGGCAACCCGCGACGAGCCATGAGCTGGGCGCCACTTTGCTAAAAACGACGCAAGCGGCGCTTCGTAGGCGGTGCCGCAGGCCACAAAAACGTTCGGAGGCAGTTGCAGCACGGAATGGCGCTTGTCCGACCCTAGACGGCGACAGTGAATACATACCGAAAGGCAGAAAGGCGAGCGCTTTAACAGCCGCAAACATTGAAAAGGAACGACGGACAAGAGCAGCTACATCTGGGATTAGCGCTGCACGAGAGAACGCTGCGATTTCTGATTAATTGGATGAAGACTTAATTAAGATTGTATTATTCGATTGTTCAAGCTGCACAGCGTCGAACTGCGCGAGTGCGAGCAGACTTTTAAAAATGCGCACGGCTTGCCAGCGCTTGTAGTTTGCAGAAGGTGCGATAGCGTCGAAGGGGATAGCTAGCGACTGCAGTTCTGCCATCTTCGCATGAACCTCATCGAGCACTCGCTGCAAAGGTTGCTTTAGCGCGTTAGTTCGGCCGATTTGCGGGGTTTTGCTGAGTGGGCACTCGAATTGCGGCGAGAGTTGTAGCATTGCCTCGCGACACTTCGCGGGCGTTGCGGCGCAACCTTCATTCGACAGAACCAGCGACAGTGACTGCAGCAGCTGCTCTTTCTCGGCAGCGCTCGACAGTCCCGTGAGCTCGGCGGCTTCCATAAGGACGGAGGACAGCTTTCTAACTAGTTTTGTTTCGCTTTTGCTGCGCTTGGTGGAATTGCTGTTGTCGCTGGCTATTCTGCTCATGAGCATTTTGTCGACGAAACACATTCGCGTTGCAACCGTTTCGAGCAGCGAGTTGTTGAGGTCTGCGAAGTGCCACGCGGCCTCGGCGTTTCGCGTCGCTCCGGCAAAGATGACGCTGAGACGGCTGTACGACGGAGCCTGGTGTGGGCGGTAGTAAAGCGCTTTTTCCCAAGCACTGAAGTCTATGTCGATCAGCTTTGCATTCCGCGATCGCGAGCAGGCCGCGGTGTTGGCCGCGGTGTTGGCCGCGGTGGAAGGCGCGTCGGCAATGCTTTTTCTGCGCAGCACTGGCGTTTGAACCGCACCACGCTCCTGCAACGTGATCGGCGTTTCTTTCAGCCGGTGCGTGTCGAGTTCGGCGTCGAGGCGCTCGATGTATTTGTTTAGCACATCGCTCGCGCCGCCTTTTGGCGGCGTGAGCGATGCGAGATCTGCGAGGGCGGCGGGCGAGCGTCGCGCTTCCTCGCCGCCCAGCCAAGAGAAGTTGTCTGCAGGTGTATTGTCCTCGCTGTCACTCAGGAAGCCTGCTTCATCTGCGAACTGAAAGTTTTCGATCTCTTGTTGCGAGAGCGACTCAAGCGTATCAATACGCGCGACTTTTCTTCTGCGCTTGACTGTACTTTTCGAGCCGTACGCGATCGACGAGCCGGGCGGGACGCAGGAGCGGCGCCTGCGCGGCGGTCCTGTGATGAGTGTTCGGTTCAGCCGATCGACTTGGCTGAGCAACTTCGAAATGATGTTTTCGGCGTTCTTTATCGCTGTTTCGCAGGCTGTTGCTCCGTCCACGCCTTGCCGTCTGAGCTCGGCGGACACTTCGGCAGCGCCGAAGGAGAGGAGCATCTCGGAGAAATGCTGATACGTTTCGATTTCCTTCCTTCGCGCTTTGCTGTATTGAAGCGCGCAGCTTAACGCTGAAACGTGTTGCGCAACGTCGCTCATCGAACTGTGCCTATATATTTCTAAATGTACACACCGAATTTATCGAGCCGCGCAGATAGTTGCGCGGCGAGCTACCTGCCAGCTGGGCCGCAGAGTGCTCTGATAAAGCCAACTGAGCTCTCGGTTGAATGCTAGACTGTTGAGACACTGTAGCCGCATTTACGGTGGACGAGTGCCGCCACGGAGATTCTAGACGTAAAGCACTTCGGCGTGCGGGTGATTTGAGACGCGCAGCATTTCCTGGAGGCGAATGAGGTACTGCAGACAGAGAGTGACATCGCCTTTGATGGCGTAGACGTTGCGTTCGAGTTCAGAGTTTCCGGAGAGTAGTGTGCAGCTGCGCTCGTAGTCTGATGCGTAGGCCTGCTTCCCAGAGGTTCGACGAGACAACACGTGATACAGCAGCAAAAACAGCATGCAGAGACACACAACTACGTGGATCTTGCTCAGATAGACGTGGGTTGATGCGTCAGCAGCCGAAGTTGCTGCGTCAGCAACCGAACTTGCCTGCACCATGCTGCACTCTGTGTCGCCCGCCTACGCCCGGTTGTGTGTTGCTGAGCGCGCGTCTATACAGGGTTATTATACAGAACGTGCATGTAAGGCATTTCGGCCACAAAGCGTACAGGTCGCGACATCTGCGGCGCGTGAAAGTAATTGATGACGTTCACGCAGCTCCACGAAGGCACCACACAGTACGGCGCACGGCACGCGGCCTTCGCCAGTGAACCTAAGAAACTCGAGGCGCCCACGGCAGAAAGCGGTCGCTCGTGCGCGGCGGGCCGCCCCTCGGGCTGGAAGGCGGGGCTGTCGGCGTTCAGCATCGAGCGTGCCGCGTTCGCCGAGTCTACAGGCACATTACTAAAGGCCGACTCGAACTTAGGCTTTTGCGCGTTGTCGGCCGCTTGAGCGGGATTTGAGTCTCGCGCGTCAGACTGCGAGCTCGCCCAGCCGATTTTTTTGATTTTTTCGTCCAAATGTTGCGAAAACGTCATGAACGACTCGGTTTGGCGCTTCTTTTCGGTGCCACTAGCACTGAGTCTTTGCGCTGCGCCGTCCGCGGCGGCGTTCGTTTTTTTGTCTTTGTCGGGCCGCATGTGAACTTTGCCGAGACGAAAGTTGACGGGCAACGGGTTGTTGAACAAGCTGCTGCCCTTCGTCGGCTGCTCTCTGTCGGTAGCGGCTACTTTCCGGGTCTCCGCGTCACGAGCGCGCTCGGCGGCGGCAGCTCTTCGCTCGCGGGAGACATTCGAGAAATAAGCCTCGCCATCCTCGTGGTCGGGCTCGTCGTTGAGTTGCTCATTTTCCTCCATCTTCATGACTTTCGACAAGTACTGGGCGTCGACTTCCTCAATGTTGTATTCTGTGGTGTAGAGTCGCTCGTCGTACGTCGAGCGGTAGCCAAAGCGAGTCTTGTTCTCAGCAAACTGGTCCCAGCCTTTCGCAGACTCAAGCTTGATTTCTTCTTCTGCATCCGGAGGTGCCATCCAGTTCGTAAATTTGCGCTCGTCGGCCGTGGCCGCGGTGTTCGCCTCAACAAGTTCGCTGTCCAGTCGAAAGTCGCGTAGCGCATTGGCGTTGAGCTGCACCGAAATCTCTGTGATGTCCGAGAGGTTCAGCGCGACGCAAGGCGCCACGGCTGACGACAGAGTTTCGTCGCGCGGCAACAATTGCGCGAAAGTGAGCACTAGGTGGTCTTCCAGCTCGAAGTACTCGGGAGCTGGTGTGAACGCTGGCAGGCGGTCGGTCTTCTTCGCGGCGGCCGCGTAGTTTAGGTGCTTTCCGGCAGGTTTTTTCGGAGCGAGCACAGCTATGTGCGACGGTGCAGCTACGGCCGGCCACTGCGATGGTAGCAAGTGGCTGTTTCCCGCAGGGCCGAACAGGCCCATAACCAGTCGGTCGTGGTTGAGTTCGACAGTGATATTTTTCGAGCAAAGTCTTTGGAAATAGACTTTGTCGAGCTCGTTTATCGCCACCTTTCCCTTCATTTCGCTCAGAATTGCTGCTGATTATTCCGTAATTTTGCGATCAATAATAATTGATCTGACTGCGTCCTTCGCAGAGGCCACAAGCCTTTGACTGCACACATTCTTCAGCACGGTGAGCCGCCCGCTCAGCTCCTCATCGCGGCTGCAGTGGCTCAGCGCGTTGTAAAAATCGATAAGTCCGTCGAATGCGGGCGTGTTTGCTAGCACCAGGGCGTGCGCGTCCGCAACGCATTTCTCCACCTCGGCTATCACTCCGCTAGGCAGTTCGACCTCGCTACTTTCCAACACGGCGTCCATCCACGATTGACACTCTGAAATCGGATTCTGTGCCACGTGTGCGCGCAGAATCTCGCCGATTTTCTGGGCCAAGTATTCTTGCGACTGAAGCACGACTTCAAACACCGCTTCCAGCTTGCTCTCTGTGACGCTTGCCAGCGGGTACACGGGCAGCCGCAGCTGCAGGGCGTCGGCCGCCATGGTTTGCAGCATGTGGATTTTCTTGCTGGCCAATTTGTCTGTCGAGCTTAAAAGGTGGGTGGCCTCGCGAAACTGCTCGACGGAACCGAACCCCTTCTCTGCCACCAGTGCGGCTTCCAGCTGCCTGCACTCTTGCGTGATCTCCAGTATCACGGCGCTCGCACTCGAGGCTGCGTTTTTGTATGCCAAGTTGAAAAGCAACAAGAACTCCTGTTCGAGCAGTGCGTCGAGTGCTTCATGCAGCGCCGCAGCCTCAATTCCGCCAATGTCCGCGTCCGCGCCAGCGCCGTCCGCGTGCGGCACGCAGGCGCGTTGCTTATTTGCGCCCGAGCGCGGGACCGCTCGCGCGACTGCGTGGGGCAACAGCCACGCGGCGCATGCCAGAGACGCACTAATAAACGCATAGGAGTGAGGGCATAAACACTTTGCAAGCCTGAACATTGCGCTCCGCAAATTCACGTAAAACAATTAATATGAAACATTTTAATACTTTCAGGCAGCGGCTCGATTGCGACTGAGAGGCCGGACGAGAGCGCTGGATGCACGATGATCTCGATGTGTCGCTTCGAGGTCCTTTGCTTTCTGGCAATTTCTCGCCCATCTCTAGCGAGGACTTCCAGATTTTTTCGTAAGTTTTCCCGCGCGCGCGCTAGAAATCGCAAGCTGCTTTTCTCTGACCTGTCCGAAACATGGCTCCGTGCGAAGATTTACTGGCTGGCCCACCTGTTTGACGCGACGCGCTTCCTTCCGGAAGAGGTGGAACGATGGTCGCGCTTTTTAATCAAAGCGGCGGCGGCCGAGCCTGATTACTTGCGGCAAATCTTTTCGGCTCTTATTAGTCGATTGATTTATGGTTTTAATTCTGACCACAACCCTAATGTGTTATTTGCGAAGCGCGCCGTAGCGGAGCACGCGCGGCACCCCGTGCTGCGACTTGGCCGCCAGTTCTTTGCTTCTGTAGCTGAACTCAAGAGCCAGCTCACGCGCCTGCTGCAGGTCTGTGAAACGAACCAGCCGCTCGAGCCCGGAAGCAACAACTTCGACTTACTAGACCAGTTAGTGCGAAAGTCGCACACGAAAATCTCCGCTTCGAAGTTGAGCTTTTGCGTCGCCGAGTGCTGCGCCCTGCCCTCACTCCGGTTCCGCACCGTTGCGTTTCATGCGCCTGAATGTGAGGACGCTGTGCGCATCGTCAGTTCCCGTTTTCTGCTGGTTCACCAATTACTTGAGATTGAGTCTGAACGCCTCAAAGAAGTGTTTCAGGTCTTGAACAAACTGTTCGAAAATCACCCTGCAACAAGTGGCTCGTGGATGACTGCCCAGTTGCGGCTCATGATGCCGAGCGTACACTTTCTCACCAGCGCAGGTAACTACTGCAACGTCGAAGCGACTATGGAGTCCACGCGAAATTACCTGTTGGTGCTGCTAAAAGTTCTGTTGGCGCTGGCCGAACTCGCGGCGGAGCGCGCCAAGAGACACAAAGGTATGGAAAAACTGTTGCAGCTGCTAAACACTTTTCTAGAAGTTCAGACGTTGCTGTTTGATTTTTTCGCGAAGGCTGAACTGGAGTACGCCAGCGAAGAGCCCATGTTGGTTCAGGCCGAACCGCATTTGGCACAAACTGAGCTGTTCAAGAACTGGTTCGCACAACAAGAGACACAGCTACTGAGTTTACTGAACGGCGCGAAGTCAGTCGCCGTCAAAGAGAAGATAGCGAAAGCGCTGTCCAATTTGAAGTGCAGCTCGAAAATGGAGGCGAAGTACTTAGCGGTGCTTACCGAGTTCCACGTGCACCCAATTCTTCAAAAGCTTGATGAGATGCTGTTAATCACTATGTTTTACTATCGAGAGATACAGTTGGCCTTACGCGGCGTTAGAGTGGACTCAGCCGTGGCGCAGCACTTCGAGCCGCGCTTCAGTCCGCTCGTCGACTCGCCTGCTGTGGGCACCCTTCGCTTCGTCTCGGACTCGAGCGTCTCTTTAGACGGCAACGAAAACTCGCTGTCCGAGGGTGGGCGTGCCCAGAACACCGGCGTACCGCTTAAGATATTGTTCAGCGACTTGAGCGATTCGGACGTCGGCGCGGCCAATCTTGCTGGCGTGGCTGCAGAGACGTACCTTGACGTGTTTGTCTTCAACAAGATGGTGCTGAACTGTTTGGAAGCGTGGCCTCTGGACCACGTCTCGTTCGTCGGAATGGCGCTGGTCTACCAGCTTTTTGCTGACAGTTTGGACCAAAACTGGTCTTCCTTGCTAGAGTCTGTCGAGCAGTTCTTGCTGCACTCAGTCAAAGCGCCGAACTTCGCGGTAGCGCTCGACGGCATTACTAGCATCGCTACGCAGCACAAGAAAGTCACTTCGTTCCAGCTGCAAATGCTGCTAAACTTGCTGGAAACGGCAATACATAGTTTGCAGCTGCTGCTGCGAAGCAGCGCTCATCTCGACGCGCGGGAAGAAGAAATTTGCGAATCGCTCGCAGTGCTCCTCACTTCCCACTATAGAGTATCGAAGCGTTGCACGGCCAGCGACAATTCTTATAGCGCCGTGTACTTCGCAGCGTTCCTCGCCGCCGCGACAAACACGCCAAACGCGTTTTTCCACAGCCTGGCGCAGAGTTTAGACAGCTCAACGAGAAGAAGCCTAGTCGATGAGCAAGAGCTAACTGCAGCGCTGAGTGATTGTTCTGAAGTCGGCTCGCTGTTTGCATCGCTCATTTCTGCGCAGACCGCGAAGTCCACTTGCACGCGCCGGCATTGCGCTTTGCCCCACTGCTTCGGCTTTCAGTATCACATGAAACAGAACCTGGATTTCGTGGACGCTGAAGAATGCGGCTCACTGGATAAAGCGTTCCGTACAAACGTAACGCTTGAATCTTACGAGCAGAAAAAGCAATTGTTCAGCTCGCGTGAGGCTGCTGTTCTCGTGTCCCCGCTGTCCGCGTCATTCAACAGGGCGTTCGACAAAGAGAAGTTCTTGTCAAAATTCAAGTCGTACCAAAATCTGGGCTCCGCATTTGACTCGTTCCCAATAGGTGGGCTCGACCGCTTCAGCTTGAAGCCCGGGCACGAAGAATCGCAGTTGCAGGCAAACGTGACGCGGCTGGCATTTGATACGGCAGAAGCGGCTTCCTCGGCGGCGACGGTTGACGCGGCGATGCTTGAGACAGTAAATGAGCAGCCGAGCAAGGGGAGCATTGACGAGGCGAAGCGAAACGATGATGTTAGCATTCTGCAAAACTTGTTCGAAATTGCGTCCAGCCGGAAAAAGGGCGACGTAAAGAGCGCAAGTACGGAGCTGCACAGCGAAGAGCAAACTGCCTACCCTAGCGCTGATGTTGTGGAGTGCAGAACGCCTACAAGAATGGCTCGGCGCGTAGACTCCATTTCGCCAGTTCCGGCTGCGCCGAACATATTGAGAGCTGCGCGCAAGGGCGACAGAGAATGTCACTGCGCCTCTTGCCAGCTTGAAGCAAAGGAGAAGCGCGGTGGCGAGCCGGAGAAGGCAGCTGCGAGTGAGCTGATTACCGAGACCACTGCCGGCAGAGAGTCGGGCTTGGTTAGCGAGTCGGAAAACATTTTCCTGGAAGACACTTTCGATGAGAGGAGATGGGCGAGAGCGCTGCCTGACAGTTTGAGCGTAACCACCTTTCTCAAGAAACAGAACAAATTTCTGCGCAAACTCGCGCGACGTGCGGAGTTGGACGGCGCGGAAGTGATTGAGCGCTTGCTGCATTTCAACGAAAAAAGTGCCCGAGTTTTCGCAGAGCAGAGCAATGCTGCAGACGCTTACGAAGAAGACGCGGGCACCCCGGTGCCGATCAAGAAGAAAAAGCGCTCGTGCAGTAGGCAGTGCACGGAGCTCAGTAGCAACAACGTAGGTGAGAAGGCGTCCAAACGCGTAAAGAAAAAGAAGAAACTGGGCTAGAAAGCTTGAGTTTACTCGAGTTGCTTACTTTTGCTTCATGTGTGAAAAGGTCACCACAGCGTTCGAGATCTTTAACACGTTAACGTCTTTTTTCAGCCGCACTAGCGCGTCTTTTTCGTATCTGTGATTGTCATGCATAACGCCGTTGAAGCCGAGCACGTGCAGCGCGAGAGCGTCGCCTTTGTTCAGCAGCAACAAGTGGCTCCTGCTTAGCTTCTTAATGCCGTACAACCCGATGCGACTCACGTCCGCTGCGTGTCGCGGTAGCTGTTCGAAAGACTTCTGTCCAGCAGGCCGAAACACAATATGTTGGTAGCGACTGGTTTCGTGGATCAGCTTTAAGTGAATCCCGCTGAACTCATCGTCCAGCTCGTACGCGTTACGACCTAGCAACACGACATTGGTTTCAGTGACTATCGAGAAGCTCAGCTCGCCCAGCTCGAAGTCCCACTTGATGTTGTTCGGTCCCAATGCTGCGGACATTGGTGCGATGTATTTGTACGAGCGCTCGGCGACGGCGTGCATTCCATTTTAGCAATTACAATAAATTGTTATAGCTCTCGAGATCATGGCGGAGCCGACCTACATGCTGACGATTTCCAAGTCCGCCTCTTCAATTCACGCGCTGAGCTGCAGATCGCGACTGCTGTTAAATTCAGACTCACTGCTTTTTCCTTCGAGCTATAACAGTATTACTGAAACCGACAAGTTAATACGCGTCAAAGGCATCATCCTTCCGGTATGCGTGACGTTTTTGCACAATAAGCAGCCTAACACTCTGCAAACGTCGAAAGTGTTGCGAGAAGCTTTAGACGTTAAGGAAGGCGACGAAATCGAGTTCGGCTTGGTTTCGGAGAAGACAATCGAGATTGCCCTGTTTGTCAGACTTTCCGTCACTGAGGTGCATGAACATCATGAGCAGCTTTCGGAGTCTGCAGTTGTCGAGCACGTGCGCAAATGCAATGTGCCCCTTTCGGTCGGCGGTGTCATGCTATTTGAAAATTACTACCGGCTTTACGTCATCAAGGTGCTGAGTATTACTGGTGTGAGGGGGAATCTGCACGACGGAATTGTCAACGATTCGACGACTGTGTACGTAGATCCGGAGAGGTCGTCTGTAAGCATTGAGTACGAGCGCAGTTTGCCGCAGATGAACAAAACGTTTCTCTCGGTTGGCGTGGGCGGCATGGAAAAGCAATATGAAAGAATTTTCCGGCGCGCGTTTGCTTCGCGTATGATGTCGCCAGGTCTTAGCTCTCGTTTAGAGCTGAAACATCTGAAAGGCATGATTCTGTACGGCCCGCCGGGAACGGGTAAGACGCTGATCGCGCGGCAAATCGGCAACCTGCTGAACTGCGCTGAGCCGAAAATCGTCAACGGCCCAGAAGTGCTCGACGCGTACATCGGCGAGTCGGAGCGGAATATTCGCGCGTTATTTGAAACCGCCGAAGCAGACGCCAGAAGCAGCAAAGTGTCCAAGTTGCACTTGATAATCTTTGACGAAATAGACGCTATCTGTAAGAAGCGCTCCGGCTCTACCAGCACTGCGCACCTCGACTCACTCGTCAACCAACTACTCACAAAGCTCGACGGCGTGGACCAACTGGACAACTTGTTTGTCATCGGACTGACGAACCGTCTCGACTTGATCGACGAAGCGCTGCTGCGGCCCGGCAGAATGGAATTGCTTGTGCACATCGGCCTTCCAGACTTCCAAGGCCGCCGCGAAATCTTCGACATTCACACCGCTCGTCTGAGGGAAACCGGCATGCTCTCTGCCGACATTGACTTTGACGAGCTCTGCCGACGCACCGTCAACTTCAGCGGCGCCGAAATCGCGGGTTTGGTCCGTTGCGCTTTTTCCTGCACACTCAAGAACCACTTGGCGCAACACAAAGAAGCAGCCAACAGCTGGGCCTACGAGCATCTCATGAAACTAAGTATGCAAGACTTCCACGAAGCTTTTAAAGAAGTGAATCCTTCGTTCGGGGTCAGCTGCGAACAGTTGAAGAACGCTGCGCGCTTCGGGTTCGCCATGTTTTCGCCGGCCATGGTCGCGCTTCAATCCGACGTAGACCTAATAGCTTCGCGCGTTTTGCGCACAAAAAACAAGTCTGCGTGTCTGCTGTACGGCAAGCAGTGGTCCGGCATGTCTGCGTTCGTGAGCAAAGCAATTGAGCGTCTCAACTTTCCGTTCAGTCGGGTAATTACGACGTCCGAGCTTGTCGGGCTCTCAGATATCGAGAAGTGCAACATAATTGCTTCGCACTTCAAGGACGCTGAAAACAGCCAAGAGAGTCTGATCGCCATCGACGGACTAGAAGACCTCGTGGACTTCACCGCAATCGGTCCTCGCTTCAGCAACGCCATTCTACAGTCGATTAAAGCGCTGATTGGCAAGCACGCGAGCTCGGATCACGCGCTTTTCATTATCGCCACCACCACTGCCATTGACTTCGTAGTCGAGTCCGGCTTGCGTAAAGTATTCGACTTTTCGTTTGAAATGCCGCTCGTCAGAAACGGCGACCAGTTAGTCTCCGCGCTTCGCAGCTACTACAGCGACAAATTGCTGGACGCGAGCGCCATTGAGCAGTTTGCGCAGCTGTATTTCACCGCGGAGGCGCGCCGAGGGATACCGATAAAGCAGCTTTACTCGTGGTACGAACTCGCCATTGAAAAATCTGGCGGCAAAAGTCCGAGCGCTGAATGCATTCTACTAGCCGCGGAAGACATCGGACTGTTCGCTGTTGCTCCGCCGGCGTAAGCAGCTGCGCGCGGGACACGATGTAAAAGCAGCCGCGTGTCGTGCTATTTCGTTTGTCAAACCGAATTGCGCACTAGTTGCGCGGATAATGACTTCGGACTCGTCGCACTCGTGCGCTGCAGACTGCGAGTTGCGCGTGCCGCGCACGCTGCAAAACGCAATTGGCGTGCGATTTCGGCGCGGATCGCTTTCCGGCGTCGCTGCCGACGCAGCCGAGGCCGTGTCGTTGTCTCGCGACCTGACAGAGCGTGTTTCGGTCGACGAGCTGTTTGCGACGCCAGCGGACGAGCAAATCTACGTTTTGTCGACTCTCACTGTGTTGGCGCAATCGTCCAGCTTCATTCAATACTTTGTCGCGTTCGAGCTTTTCCAAAACGGCAATCTCACAGTTGTGCTACTAGCGCTTTTCGGGCTGCTTGCTCTGCTCCTGCCGAGTGTCAACCTGCAGCTTTTTCTCGGCTCGATGTTGCAGAAGGCCAACAGAATCTCTGTCCTTAGCAGTGATAAGGTCAAAGTCGTCGTTGCAGTGACACAACTAGTCATGCTCGGCGTCCAGTTTTACGCCCAGCTTGACGTGCTGGATGCCGCGCTCAAGTACCTGTTGATCGGCAGTTACGCTGCGCCAAAGCTTGCGACCAACTTCAACATTCTAAACTGTGCGGCTTGCCGCTCGCGCGAAGTATGCGAGGCGAGGTTTGGCTGCGAGTTTGTGCAGGCACAGTGCCAATTTAACCCGAACATATACGTTGCGCAGTTTTACCGCTGGGTGAAGGGAGACGGGATGCCTTGGTACTTCAGTACGCCCAGCTTCCTTCTGTTCGTCGGCGCTTGTTTGCTGCTTGCCCGCTGCGTGCGCTCCTCGTTCAGCCGCCGCAAATTTGTCGCGCTCAGCTTGCTGTCATTGAGCACCACTGCGTACCTCAGCGTCACCGTCCTCTTGTTTCCGTTCAGTAGTCAGGCGCTGCTGAAGCAGATTAAAGCCACGTTTTCAGTTACGTTTCGCTCTGTGCCTGATCAGTCGTTTTCTGGCTTTTACTTGCTGCTGCTGACTGCGGAGTTGTTTTACGTGTACAACTTGCCGATTCAGTTGAGCGCCTCCAGCTGCAAAAAAATAGTGCTGCTCGAAACGGGATACGCTGCGGCGCTAATGGCGTTCATCGTGAGCCAGGCGTTTTTTCGCCTCGTTGTTTTGCTGGCTGGCAACACTTTTTTCGAACAACTCGAGGCGCGCTCGCTCGCGGGTTTCGACGACCTGAGTTTCGTGCGCGCGCTGGACTTAGCGCATCCTGCGTGGCGATTTGTGCCGTTTCGTCAGCGCGTCCTCGCACTGGTTCCCTTCGTTTTCGAGTTTCAGTATCCTACCTACGTCTGGTCCGCTATTCTGTACTTCAACCAGCTGCTGACTTCGTTTTGCTCGCTTCTGGTGTTGAGCCACTGTTTTCGCATCTTTGCAAGCAAGGTTCAGACGACGACGCGGCGCGCAACTGTGGCGCAGACTCTGATCGAGTGTGCGCCCTATGCAGTAATCGCTGCAAAACTGTTCTTCACCGCGGCGTTCGCTGTAGGCGACAAGTTCGGCACGCCGCAGTTGCGGCTCGTGCGCGCGCTCACAAATTTGTTTCTGGACGAATTTGCTTCCAAGCTGCTGCTGCTGGCAGCCACCTTGTACAGCTTCCGCTACAGTACCGTACTCTCGCTGATCGGATTGACGCACAAGCGCTTCGAGTTTGCCACGCTGCTGCACTTGGTGCGCGGTGCTGTGTGCTTTACGGCGGGCTTTTCACTATTTTGGGTCACACCGAGCTTTGCGTACTTCAACCAAAACGTGGGTTTGCTAACTCGACCGCTAATCACCATTGAAAGCGTCGTTTTGGTCTTAGCGCTGCTCGTTGTGCTTCCGCTGTGTGCTGCGGCAGTGGCAGCTGTCAAGCGCTTCAAAGCCTATGAACAAGAAGACTGCTTTGAAGCAGTGTACAGATTTGTGTTGAGGCAATTATCTCCGCACTTTGGCGGCTTTCTATTCGTCGGCTTGAAAGGCGTCCAACTAGGCGTTTTGTTTATGCTGGCCGGCATCAAATTTGCGAACGCGTTCGTATTCTTCGACAGCTCGAAAGCGCTGTTAAACAATTCAACGGACTTCGCGTGTTTGGCCACGATGATCGGCCTTGCCTGCGGCACGCTGTTAGCGGCGGTGGGCTACGTGTCTTACTGCATAACGGATCTGCGCTATTGCGAGAACAACAGAGTCAAGCTTGTGGCTTCGCAGCACGTGGCGAGCTTCCTGAGCGCTACGGGCGTCGGTGCTTCGCAGGCGGAAGACGCGATCCGCAGGCATTGCGAACTGAGCAGGGCGGCGGAGAACGCGGAGCTCAGTTTCGGCATCGAACTAGCTAAGACGCTGAAACTGGAGAGCGAAGCGCTGTGTGTAGTGCTATGTAGTGACGACAACAAGACTCGGCTGCTGGTCAGGTGGCTGAAAGTGAAGCTCGAGGGGTTTTATGAACGCACGCGGTTTTTCGAAGACTTTGAAACGAGTGGGACACTGGAGCGGCGGCTCTCGAAGTGCTACAAGCTCGGCGACGATAAATTCTTGGAGTATTTTTAAGAGCAAATTTCGAGATATGACTGTTTTGAATTCACAGCGCGGTTCCGAGGCTGACGGCGCTAACTTCGTGGACGTCGAAGGGTCACAGGCGGCGCTGAGTCGCGTGAAGTATCCGGTGCCAACGGGACTGCAGCGTGTGCCGTGGCTGGACACGCTCGACGTGGTCGTGGACGCATCCGTCCCTATTGGGCTCAAAGCGAACGAGCACCTGGCGATCGAGTCGAAGCTGTATGACGTTGCTTTGGAGGGCGTTCGCACGGGTTGCGCAAAGATTAAAAAATTGGGCTTGAACTTTCAAAGGCCGCGCGATTATTACGTGGAGATGCTGAAGTCCGATAGTCACATGGCAAAATTGGCAGCCACTCTGCAGCAGTTGTGAGCTACACGATGCGCGCGGGGATGTCATTCAAGACTTCCCTATTCTCCCCCTTCCTGCTGACGACGCGCCAGTAGTTGATGCAGAAGGACAGCAGAATTACGCTCAGGCCAACGAACCCATATAGAAGTTTTTCTCTAAGCGGATAGCGCAAACCCATTGTGTTTTCATATATGCTGTAGCTTGGGGTGTCCAAAATCGAAAGCAAGCAAAGCGCAGAAGAGATTGCATAACACATCACTCTCCATTGCGTTATCTTTTTGGAAATGGCTGCGAAAGAGAACCCGCCGATTATCGCGATCGCTTGCAGTGCGAGCAGTACGTAGTACGGGAAACTGGCAGGAGCGACAAACGCGATCATGTACGTGAGCAGCGTGTACATCGCGACGGGCGTCTCCACTGGCAACTTGAGGAAGTACACCGTAAAGAACACGGCAAGCAGTGTCACGCCGATCGCTGCGCTTACCAGAGGCAGCGCGAACTGCCTGGGAAAGAAAATCATGAGAAACTGCGGTGCAGCGACTGGAAACTTACGGTGTGTAGCAACTGTTCCACCACGTAGAAAGAGATGGCGGCGTTGCAGAAGCTCATGGCTTCCGGCGCACTGTAGTCGAAGATCGCAATAATGATCATTATGGCGCACAGCACGTTGAAGACAATCATCCCTTTGGAGTAAACGCCTGGCAACAATGCGAAAATCTCTGCAGAGGTTTTCTCGGCTTTGTGAAGCGAGTAGGAGAAGCCCGATTCGGTCGGCTGGTCGAGAAAAGGAGAGAGTTCGTCGGTCGTCGACGTGAGAGGCTCCGACTCGAGCGGCGCAGTGCCACTAACGTTCTCGTTCCCAGCGCTGCTCGACTTTCTTTCGCCAGTAGCGCTGGGCGCGAGTTCGTTGTTGCTGGAGAGCTCGTTCTGAGTGTTTTTGTTTTTACGTCTTTGGCGCAAAGTCGCTTCGCTAGAGGCGGCTTGTTGCGCGTCAGCCGCGCCCGCATCGTTTTTCAAACTTCCAGGCACATCGGAATGGACGGTAGCACTTTGGTCCTTCGCATTGAACATTGCAAAGTACGCTGCTTCCGGGGTCAGAACCTTCGGGTCGCTCTCCTCCTGCGAGTATTGCATGAAAGGAGGACTGGCGTCGTCTAGGCTGATGTTTACAAAATCGCTCTGGTCGTTTGTGCCGGCGGCCTGCGTAGCGACGCGTGAATCTTACCTTATACGGCCCCATAGTCCAAACAACTGCCAGCAGTGCTGACAAGATTGCAGGAGAGATCATATTTAGAGCCAAATTTACAGATATAGCCGAAATTACTTGATGTGCATTAATTTCCTTGTCTCTGCGTAAACTTCTGCGTCCTCCCAAGTCGCAACCGCGAGGAACCCGCCCGCGCCGCAGTGCTCGCTCAGTACGCGGTACACGCTATAGAGTCGAAGTAGCGCGAGCTCGCGCCCGGCCTCTGCGAAGTGCACTCGCGCAAACTGTACGAGCTCGCGGTAAAAGTCGCACAATATGGCTGCCAGCTCTGCAGCGCTATTCTGCAGATTGAGCACTATACCGACCATCCCATTCGCAAAGCACGCGCAAAGCTGACTGCGCATCGCCGCGCTGCGTTGCATCAAGTAGTTCTCTTCGAACTCGATGAAGCTCGCAGTCGATTCGAGAAACTCTGCCAGTCTCGGCGCGGGCTGTTTTGCCTCGAAGCTGCGGGCAGCTTCGTGGCTAAACAAAAACATGTGCTCGATGTATATCCGGGTAGTAAATTTCGCAAGCGACGCGTACATTTGCACATGGTCCTCAATCATCTGCGATTCCGTCGACGCGCAAACACTGGCGAACGCGTCTAGCAAAATCTCATTCGCCACTTTCAGTTCTTTCAGCTGGTCCAGAAACTGCACGCTAAGCTCGCTCCCGCCAAAGTGCGCGGCGCCGCTTGCCAGCAACGATTCGAGCTTCGGATGCACCTGCGCGCGGTAGAAATGTTGAACGCGCTGGCAGTCTGCGAGCGACTGCACTTCGACGAATTGCAGCCGCTGCGCCAAGCGCAGCAGCTCGGCGCGCAATTCTTGGAGCGCAGCGCAGATGCTAGGCAGTGACGCCTGGCGCAGCGCGTTGGGCAGGTGCGCAGCGAGCAGTTCGGAAAGCACTTTCAAGTAAGCGTCTAGCAGAAACGCGTCCACGTTGGTCACTGACAGTGCATTTGGCTCAGCGAACAAGAAATGAAGCGCTGCAGCAACGCGCTTTTGCACCGGCAATGCGGCTTCGTTAACTAACGAGTCGTTGAACTTTGCGAAGTCGCTGTCTCGCAAGGCGAACAACGAGTTTCCGAGCTCGAGCGGCGCGCGTTTGCACTCTGCCAACGCGGCTAGCGCACCGGCCAACGTGTCGTCAGCGACGAACGGAATACGCTCCGCGATCTGCACCGCAGCTGAAAAAATAGCAATCGTCACATTGTAGAGCAGCGCGCCGCAGTCGTCGCGCGTCAGCGCCAGCGGGCTACGGACCCACTCCGTGAACGTTTCGGCAAAGTACATGCCGCGATGGCACAGCGCATCGATTAAGCGCGTTCGACTGATTTGCCAGAGGTTTTCTGCGTAACCTTCCACAGGCTCGAAGAGGTGGAGAATCGCTTGTAGCAACGGAGAGAGTTGCGCGCCGGAACTGCTTCCGGTGTTGAAGCGCGCCGTCGCTGCTGCAGCGGCCGCCTCCGCAAGCACGAGACAAATTTGCTGCGTCATACTGCGGCTTTCTGTGGAAAAGCGCGAAAGTGTTGTGCACGGCGCGGCGTGTTCAGCGACCAGGTTTGCCTTTGAGCGAATGAGCGCGACGATCAGTAGGTACGAGATTCGCGCTTCGCTGACGGCAAGCGCTTTGCCGAGATCAAACCCAATCCTGTCGCAAAACGTTGCAGCGAGTTGTTGCAGCAATTCTTCAAAGTCTCGGAAGCGCCAAAGTTCACTGTTCTCATTGGCTGCTACGTAGTGCAGGAGCACAACGCTTTGCGCAAGGTTGGCCAGCTCATGCGGCGCAGGGTCTCGGCTGTTGTTGAGCCAGAGAATCGTGCGAGAGCACAGCTCTTGGTAATTCTCAAGTAGGTTCAGCAACGCAATTTTTGCGTTGCAATGCTCGAGCAAGGTGCGTTGTTTGAAGTACTGCGTCACTGCGTCCGTCGATAGCACTTTCGACTCAAATTCAGCGCGCACTGACGCCGCGGCGTTCCAGAAGCTGTCGAGGCCGCTGACGTACTCAGAAAGGTAGTCGTCGATGCGCGAGCGAATAGCGCGCACTTCGCAGTGCAGCCGCTGCGCCTCTTGCGCTTCCTCGGATAAGTTCGTTTCTATCGTGTTTGTTTTTAAAGCGTCGAAAACTGCAGCGGAATCCGAGTTTAGGTCGAGCTCAAACGGAAGCCGTTCGTTGATCTCGTCGATAACGGCGCGAAAAGAAAGATCGGGATTCATCGACACGACTGCATTAAGCAGGCATCTCAGCGGCTCGAGCTACACGGCGTAGCTGCTGCGAGACCTGAGCGATTCAATTTGAAATTCAATTAATAGATTTCGCAGCTTTTGGTCAAGATCGGCGTGACACTAGATCGTATGGTGTCGGTCTTCAACAAATCTGACATAGAGAAGTTGGAAGATGATCTGTTCAGTAAGTGATCACGGTGTCCGACGCAGACTTGAAAATTTCGACTGCGGTTCGCTCGGACGCAAAAGTGACAAAGCAGCAGTTCCTCAAGGCGCAGCGACCCCGGAACGACGCGCCGCTCCGCGTGGCGAACAGTCTTGGTGCTGCACGAGAGAAGCTTAAGGGTAGAAATTCTGCGACTGCAGACGGCGTGTTACTCGGCGAACGCGCTCTGCTGAGCACCGAAAATCGCTCTGCGAGGAGCGATGTTCCGTTGAGCCAGCAGCCAAGCATAGCGCTGAGTTCGGAGCACTTATTTCGGAACTACAGAAGCGTCGAAAATTCGGAGGCGTCGGAGCTCGAAGAAACGAGTTTCGCACTCAAGGAGCGCGCGCCGGAAAAGCGCGCTGACAAGTTGGATGGCGAGCTGATTTTGCTCGAGAGCAAGTATTGCACTAAAGTGAATCGCCTGAAGAGCGAAGTCGCGGAGCTCAAGACGAAACTCGAGCTTTCAGAGAAACAGCGGCGCGCGACGGAGGAGGTCTGCAGCGAGCACCAAATGCGAGTCAAAGAGCAAGTGCGCACGATTCAGAATCTGCACTCTGAGATTTCGCAGCTGGAATCGAAGGTCGACGAGCTGCGTTTGGAGAACATGAAGATGCAAGGCAAGAATGACGCGGAAGCGCAAAACGCGCGAGTGCGGTTGGACAGCGTGAACAGCGAGTTGGCGCAGCTGAAAGAGGACGTGTCGCGGCTGAAGGCCAAGCTCTCGGCTGGCTCGAAAAAGATGCTAGCGCAAACGAAGCGCATGCAAGAGCAAGAGAAGCTGCTGTCCGCGGCGCGGCAAGAAGTGCAAATCGCAGAGATGGAGAAGACTCGGCTTCAGGCGCGCCAATCAGAACAAGTTGCCACGCTGGAGACGAAGAACCGCGATCTGGAGCTGCAGAACCACGAGCTGGAAAGCGATCTGATTCAATCTCGGCAAACGCGCTGCGACCTGGAGCTGAAGATTGAAGAGCTGCGCGGCGCGGTTGGCGACCTAGAAAGCGCGTTGAGCGTCAAGGGCCACCTCGAATTGGAGCTCAAGCGCTACAGAGAAGAGGCGGCGCTGCTCGCAGCGAAGCTGAGGACGCAGGAGCAGGAAAACAAGCTGCTGAAAGCCGACGCTGTGGCGCAAAGCAACGAGAACAGCCGTCTTCGCGCGAGCGCCGCGCGCCTAGAACACGACCTGAACAAGGCGCGCGAGAACTACTCAAAACTACAGTGCAGTTTGCAGGTGTCCGGTTTGTTGCAAAACGAGCTAGGGCAGGACGCCGCAAATGCAGGGCAGTTCGCTACGGGCTGCGGCGTGCATGGACGCGGCGCAAAGATGGCGTTCGGCGGCACCGCGAAGCCGGTGGTCAACTACGACAGCCTGGTGTCGAAGCCCGGCTGGTGGTACAGTAGCGCGGAGCAGCTGCGGCGCAACGCGGGCGACGCGGCGCAGGCAAGCAAAGTGCTTCACGCAGCTCCGGCGACTCCGCTCGAGTCCGCGGAGCGGGAGCAGGCGGCCGTTAACAAGCACGTAGGTTGATAGCGCAGCGAAGCAGTACCTGCTCGAAGAGCTGGCGGAGTTAAAGACGAAGTTGGCGAACTACGCCGCCGATCCGCTGTGTAAGTTGCGCAGATTCAACCGGCAGTTAGGACGTCCGAGCAGAACGCGGAGTGCAACGCGATTGCGGAGCGAATTTCGCAGATGGAGCAGAGCTTACGACAGCTGGACGCAGAGGGCGGCGCAACGCGTTGACGCGGCTGTTACGCACTCTGCGGCGCTAATTTTGCTCATTAAGTAATATTTTGTTAGGCTCTGTATGCGTTCCCGCAGCCGGCGCGCGCAGTTGGCTGTTGAGAGTGGCTAGTTTGCAAAACTTCCAGTGCCAAGGCGCATTGCCGGCAATGCCTGCTGAAGTACTTTTAGACAGAACCAAAGTGTTTGTCATTGCCTTCCAACTGAACGGCGGCGTCGTGCTGCCGAGTTACACCGCGGGCGCGCACCTAGCGATGGGCGGCAGCCGGAACGCTGTGCCGTCGGGCGCGTTCTACGGCGTACACGGATCGCAGATCCGCTGTGTCAAGTTCCGCGAAGCGCTGGCGCAGAAGGGCGCGTGTTCAGGCTTTGGCGCGGCGAAGGTGCACTCAGTGTTCGTCGCAGGGCTGGGCCACAGCTTGGTGTACGTGGAGAACGGAGTGTTTTTGCGCATCGCGGTTTTCGAGAAACGTGTCTTGAAGCAGGTGCGTGTTGAAGACGTGTTTCACAAAGTAGTGTCGCGGTTAATTCGATACAGCCAAAAGATCGGCTACTCGCCGAGCGCTGACTCGGACGCGTGCAGCGAGGAGACGCTGCGCGGGCGCGCGGCGGCGCTGCGAAGCGGAGCGAGCGACCCGTTGTGCGGGTTCGACACGGTGGCAGACCCATCGGGTGACTCATTTTCAGACTTGTCGAGCAAATGCGTTTCCACGAGCATTTCGCCGCGCGAGCTTAGCAAGGCGCTGCACTTTGAGGTGAACTTGTTTGGCGCGCAGCACCTGGAGCTTGCTGCCGCGCATGCCGCGGAAGACGCGCTGGCGCACTACATTTTCTACCCCGGCGCGACAGTCGGTCTAGTGACGGGCTTCAATCGGGGTGCTTCGGGTGAGCCTGACTGCGCACGGTTGTTTTCTGGCAAATCTTCTGCGGTCGCCTCGGCAGACTGCGGCGCGAAGCTGGGCACCGTGCCGTTTGAGAAACCTGTCCTTCCGGGAAAACCCGCAGACAAGTGGACGCCCGTAGGCGGCGACTTCGATACGTGCCGGTTTGCCGAGCAAGCGAACTACTTAAGGCTCGACTTTCTGAACTCACCGAAAAGTGTGTTGCGAAGCTGCGCGCTCGCTCACACGTCGCCGGAGCCGAGTTCTGGGGCGAGCCGCGTGTCTTCGGCGCCGGGCTCGCAGAACGACATGCCTCTGGCCGCGGCGGGCGCGCTGAACGAGGAAGCTTTGGGCTGCTGCTTCGATATCCACAGCAACGAGTGCAGTTGTACGGAGAAGATCGAAGAAGAGACGGAGAAAATTCCGTTTTGCTTCCAAGTGTCGAGGCTAATCTTCCCGACGCAGGACGAATTCGCACTGGTTTTTGTGGAACTGAATAACGGCTGCGTCGTGGCGCACTTGATCTCGCTGGAGTACGGCATTATCTTCCCGGCGCGCGAAAGTCCGCTAGTAAACGTGCACTACTTGCCCGCAAACACACGACAGTTTACTGCTCGCACTCAGCTGCCGTCTTTCATTTTCGTGTACGAACGCGAAATTCTGATTTTCGAGGTAGATGTGATCGGGATCATGCACGACGCGACCGCGCACATGTACGGCTCGGCCTGCTACTACGTGGCGCTGCGCGACAGCGCTCCGACGGAGCCGCGCAAGCGCAGCGGCAGGTTTCGCCGCTGCTCGTTTGTGTCGCACACGCAGACCGTCCGCTTCAAAAGCGCGAGCGTGGCAGAGACCATGTTGCTCAAAGATCAGCTGCTTTTGATCGGCTGCGGCCCGGTGCTAAAGTTCTCACTAGTGCACAATGATCTGGACGTCGTGAAGGACTCGCGCGGCGTTCCGGTCAAGCTGGGCGCCGACTGCTGCTGCGTCTTGGTGTCGCACGGTGGGACGCGCAGCTTTGTCGCGTTCGCGGATGGTTGCTTTACGTGGTACACGCTGAAGTACGACATCGATGACTCTCTCTCTTTTGCAGAACTCGGTTGCGTCCGGCTGGAGTTGCCGCGAACTTTCGCAGCGCTGCAGTACGACGAGCAGAATGACCTGCTTTTCGGCTTCGAGCGCGACCACGTAGTCATCATTGCTAATTTCAGCGCCGTTTGTTCCCTAAGCGATGCGGCGGAGAAAAACGAGTCTTCCGCTGAAAAGGAGCTATGCGCGCTCTAACTTGACGACGCGCCGCAAATGTCTGTGAAGAGAAAACGAATAGAAATGCATAAACTATGTTAGACCGCATTCGTTGTGAGCACTGCGTTTCTTTTGAGTTCCTGAGCGAGGCTCAGTTCGTCATGTTTCTTGTTTAGCTTAGCGCCAATAGCATCCGCTACATAGTTGCTTATTAGGTACGCCACAAAGTGCCCAATGAATAGCGTAACGACCGCAGCCGCTGTCACAATGTACGAATACGAATTCTTAAATGTCAGGTTCGGGTAAATTGGCTCGTCGACGCCAATGACGAAAGAGGCGTGAGCCACAATCCAGATGGCGGCGAAACACACCAAAAAGATCGAAAAACGAGATCGGTACCTGTGGCGGAAGATTATCAAATCAAGCATCAGCAGTAGACCCGTCAGCGCGTGTAGCTGGAGCCCCATTTGAACTGGAATTGCGGGGTCGTGCACAATGGTCCAGTAAAACGGAATGATGACGTACTGGAGCGTAAGCGTTACGTCTCCGAAGCTGTGAATCATTGGCGGTAGGTAGCTGTTGTTGCAGTGCTGGTAATCCAAAACCAGCTTCATTGCGTCGGATGTGAAGGCCCACATCATGTAGACGAACCCGAAAAAGACGCCGACAAAGGTGAGATACATAAAAAATTCGTACCTGAGTGGAGCGAAGCCAAACTTACACAGTGACATTGTAGAGCATCAGCGATCGGTAAGAAAGGTAGCCGAAGTAGATAGCCACACAGCACCGATACATCAAGCGAAGGAAGAAAAACGCTCTGTCACCAACCGTTAAACCTGCGTTGTCCTTCATCTTGTAGAAAGAGATATTAAGAAAATAATAGAGCAACGTATTTCGGTAAAACGGCTTGTCTTCTTTTGTATCGTCGTTAATGAATTATAAATCTTCGTGCTGTGTTTTTACGGTTCGAAGCGCAAAGTGCGCAAAGTTCTAACATAATAAATCGTTTAATAAAATCTTTGCCCAGTGTTCAGCAGTGTGTTCGGAAATGTGTTTCAGACCCCAGCGCAATCGGTTCGCGCGCTCGGTTTTACCGGTGCACATCGCTTCGTAAATCGCGTCTGCGATTTGCTCGGGGTCCCACGGGTTGAATGTGATCGCTGCGTGTGCGAGACTGCGCTCCGCGCCCGTAAAGCAGCTGAGCAGTAGACTGCCACAATTTTGCGACTGGCACGCAAGGTACTCGAAGGCTACCAAGTTCATGCCGTCGCGGATGCTCGAAATCAAGCACGCGTCCGCCGCAGTATACACGGCGACTAGCTCTTTGAACGAGAGTGACTGGTCCCAGTGCTCGATGACTGGTGCCTCGGTCGAGGTGCCGTTGATTGCGGTGACTAGCTCGTGCACGGTGCGCTTCAGCTTCTGATACGCCGGAACGTCCTGTCTGCTCGGCACTGCGAGCTGGATCAGCACGATCTCGTGCTTGTAGTCTGGGTATTTCTTGAGGAATACCTCGATCCCTTTGAGCTTCTGGTACACGCCCTTCATGTAATCGAGCCGGTCAACGCCCAGAATGATGTATCGGTTGTTGTAGCGCGCGCGCAAATTCTTGCGTGCGAGCTTGATTTCTTGGCTTGCGCTAGCATCGATAAACGGCTTTGGGTCGATGCCGATCGGCGAGCTGATGCAACGCACATTGTAGCCGGTCATCTCTTTCGACTCAATCGTGAAGTCGCAGATTGTGGCGCCTACCAACGATTCGCAGCAGTTCATAAAGTGCTTCTGATACTCGTAAATGTGAAACCCCACCAGGTCGCAGTGCATCAAACCGAGCAGCAGCTTCTTGCACTGTGGGATCGTGCTCCACATCGTGCGGTGCGGGAAAGGCGTGTGCAGAAAGAAGGCGATTTTCGCGTTCGGGTCGGGCACGACGCGACGCAAGATCTGCGGCAAAATCATCAGGTGGTAGTCGTGAACCCAAAGGATTACTTCTTTGTTAGGGTGTTTCTGCTTGTAGTCGACATAATAGGCCTTTACTGCTTCGGCGAAAAGCCGATTCGCCTCTTCATACGCTGCGTACTCTTCGCTTATGTTATCGTGCGCATCGTTTATAACGTAGTGCAGAATTGGCCAGATCACTTTGTTGCAGTAACCGTCATAGAAACCGTCGATCAGCTCTTTGCTCATGAACACCGGACAGCAGTTCGCGTCCGCGCAATCTTTGATAAAACTGTTCAGCATAATCTCGGGTACGGCGCAACCCGGCCAACCGACCCAGACGTAGTCTATGTTTTTAATGGCCTTCAACGCAGACACAAGTCCGCCACTGCTGTTGACGATGGTGTAGCCAGTTTCACTCTCTGGGTCCGTGATCTTAACAGTCAGCGGAAGTCGGTTCGCAATGACTACCACCTTGCAGCTGCAGCTCGAGAACCCGTGTACTTACTTGCGTTTGCGCGCTGTGGCCAGTTTATCGGATTCGGTTTCGGACATGTTGCGTCTAACGGCGATTGTGCGGAACGACGATCATTTTTACACAGAAAATTTGAATTTTATTCAAAGGTTTTCGATAATAAATGGCATTTTCGCCGAGCGCAGCGGCGCGACTGCAGGGCTGTGCAGCTGGCTGAGCACCATTATACTGGATAAATCGCCGTTTTGCTGGAACGCGTTGCAGACCCACGTAGATGGCTTTTGTAGCGCGCTATCTGTCGACCGCTTTTTCGCAGCGTTGCACAGCTCTGAATACTATAGTTTAATAGACACATCAACTGACAATCCGACTTGCGTTTTTCTGAGCGCAGCTCGCCACCCGTCCCGTCGTGCGCTTCCCATACAGTATCGCAAACCTTCTGAGGTTGCCTGAACATGATGCGGTCTGCGTTCGGAGACGAGGCCCCCTTAGAACATATGTCGGGGGGCTTCGCGCTGCACATCTGTCACTCCTGTCTGCTACGCAGCCCCGCCCGGAGGACCAGTCAGTCGAGCCCAAAGTACTGCACGCTGCAGAACGGACTACGAAGGGAGTAACACAAAATGAAGATTGATGCAAGCAGCAACGCTATACTAGCACGGTTGCAGCGACTGTTCAACTGCTTAGCCAGCGCGTGCGCAAATTCCTTCGCTGCACTGGTTTTGCTGCTCGAGGATAGCTGCGCATTCTCAAAGAAGTGCTCGTCAATGCATGTTGTAGTGAATTCAACCTCCGCGGCGTCGACGGTAGACCCGTGCGTTGCGTCTTCGTCCAACTCAGTAGAACTGCCCGCGCACATGCTCCGTAGAGTGCAGGCCGCGGCCAGCGAAACTGCGTTCAATGGTACTTTTCGCCGCACCGGAATCACGGCTTGGGCAACACGCCAGCGATCTGCAGCGTTTTTCGTCGGTATTCCGACCATCTCGACTTCAGCCCTTTCACCAGCTCTTTCGATAGCATTTTCAACCGCGTTTTCGATAGCCTTTTCGCCGACAGACGGCTTAGCAGCTAAGGGCGCGAGCTGTTTTTGGTAAGCAGTTGCTCCATTGTGCGTTGTGCCTGCCGCAGCGGACTGCTGCTGTGTTGCTTCGCTGTCGAACGCTAGGCTGAAAACGACTTCCTTCGATCGAATGTGCTGCCGCGTGTTGTTGCACCCAGTCTGACTGTGGGCAGCAGAATCGAGCGCTGCAACTGGTGCACAGCGCTCTAGAAGCGTTCGCAGCACAGCGTCGCCCATTCGATCACGGAAGAACGTGTTTTTCGCGATCAGCTGCGGGTCTTCGCCGCTGCTCTGCAAATAGTGGCAAAGCGCCTCGAGCAACAGTTGAGCCATTCCCTCGTGAAACGCCGCGTCGAGCTGCGTCATGCTTTCAAGCATGTTTAAACAAGCGACTGTTTCGCAGAGCATTGCGTCAAATGGCGTACTGTGCTCAGCGAGTTGTTGACACACGACGACCAGCTTCTGGCCGAAGCGATTGAACTGCAAGAGCTCTGAATGGAATCGCTGTTTGTCTTTTTCAGCTTGGAGCAGCGATAGGAAAACAGCGGTTCGCGCGTCAGCGCGAGTCGAGTGTTGAAGGCACTCTTCCAACAGTTTCGTGTCGTGCCACATTTTCGCTGCAAATTTGATTTAGCGCCACACACCGTGACACGTCAGGCGCACAGCCGTCGCCTGATTTAACCGCCGATCGGCGGTCCGCAAGCGAGCACCTGCTTGCTTTCGTGTGTCACCCGCGCATCGACAACGAAGTCCCTTTGCTCATGGCGGTTTTGATCGCCGATTGAACCGTTCCGAAAGACTTCGAAACGATTTCGTTGAGCCTGTAGTACCAGGGGTACGTGTAGAACACTGTGTTGCGCATGAAAATTGGTGCTGTAAAATTTGCGGGGAGAAAGTTTCGTTAGGTTGCATTCGTGCACCCGCAACGGAGAAATTCCGCGAATAAATTTTGTGTAAAGCTGTCGGCGTGTGTAAATGTTCTGAATAGTGTCGTGCGCAGCGCTCGTGCAACATAGGTAAAAATGGCTGGTTCCGAACCGAACGAGTACGCGAGCCTCGACGAGTTTCTACAGGCTAATGGCGCGAAGCGCAAGATTAAGCGCGTGTTGATCGCGAACAACGGCAATGCGGCGATTAAATTCGCGATGTCCGTGCGACAGTGGTGCCTAGAAACCTTTAACAATGCGCACGAAATCGAACTGGTCGGCCTTGTAACGCCAGAGGACGAGAATTCGAACGCGGAGTACATCTCTTACTGCGACTTTATCGAGCGCGTGCCCGGCGGCAGCAACAATTACAACTACGCGAGCATCGATGTCATTGTGGAATGTGCGAATCAGTTTCACTGCGACGCGGTATGGCCCGGTTGGGGGCACGCTAGCGAGAACGAGGAGTTGCCGCGCATGCTTTCAGCCGAGAGCAACGCGATTTGGATTGGTCCTACTAGCGAAACGATGGTGGCGGTGGGCTGCAAGATCGCGAGCACCATCGTTGCGCAGTCGCTTGATATCCCTGTAGTTCCGTGGAGCGGTTCCGCCGTGAAAGTCAGCTGCGCGGAGGATAAGTTGGCGCAGGTCACTGCGGAACACATTCGGCGCGCGTGCATCCGCGACGTTGAACATTTGTATCAGCTGATTGACGAGGACGTGGTCACATTCCCATTCATGTTAAAGGCCGCGGCTGGCGGCGGCGGCAAAGGTATCCGCATTGTTGAGGACCGCGAGAAAGCTGCGAACTGCTACCACATGGTCAGCGGCGAGGTGCAGGGCAGTTTGATCTTCGCGATGAACTGTGTGACAAACTGCCGCCACCTCGAGGTGCAGATTCTCGGTGACGAGTACGGGCTTGTCGTGCCATGCGGCGCGCGCGACTGCACGATTCAGCGCCGGCATCAGAAGATAATTGAAGAAGGTCCTCCAGTTTGCGCAGACAGCGAGTTGATTGAGCAGCTAATGGAGTCTGCCGCAAAGTTGTGCCGCGCGGTGAACTACTACAGTGCTGGAACGGTCGAGTTCTTGTTCGACATCGAGAAGCATGAGTATTACTTCCTCGAGGTCAACGCGCGGCTGCAAGTCGAGCACGTAGTCACCGAACTGATGATGGACGCCAACTTGCCAGTTGCGCAGTTGCAGATTGCGATGGGGCTGCCGCTGCACAAAATCGAGGGCGTCAAGCAGTACATGGAGCGTCGCTCCGCGAAGGTCGCTGCGGAAAAGCACGTCATTGCTTCCCGGATTGTTGCGGAAAATTCTGAGAACAATTTTCAGCCGACCACGGGCGCGATCCAAGAGCTGAACTTCGGCGGCAGTTCGCACGTGTGGGGCTATTTCAGCGTCACGCAGGGCGGGAAGGTGCACCAGTACTGCGACTCGCAGATCGGACACATTTTCGCTGTCGGTAAGACGCGTACTGAAGCACGCAAGCACTTGCTCAATTCGCTGCGCACTCTCATCATTCGCGGCGAAATTTGCACGAACATCACCGCGCTGCAGAAAATTTTAAACCACAAGGACTTCATGGAGAACCGCACGTCGACGCGTTGGCTCGAGCAGAACAAGATTTGCGAAATCAACAAGCTCGCCGACCAGATCGAAGTTTCGGACGGAATGATGAACGCGCTCATTTACGCTGCCGCTTACCGCGCCATTCTCGACTTCAAGTCGATCGAAAAGGAGTTCTTGCTGAAAATAAACCAGGGGCAGGTCCCCGGCAAACTGATCGAGCACTTCACGTACGACCTCGTGTTTCAGGGGAAAATTAAGTTCATTGTGGTGTGCTATCACGCAAGCGAAAACACGATTCGCGTCACGCTGAACGGCTCCGAAGTCATGGTGCGCTACAGCGACTCGGGCTCAACGCTTAACGACAAAATTTCCTGGTACTTCATGTCCGGTAGCCTCGATTTTCGGCACCGCAAAGTCGGCTTTCAAGAAGAGCCAAGCACGGACGAGCTCAAAGTGCGGCTGGGCCCCGACACCTACGTGTTCACGAAGGAGAAAGACCCTACACAGTTCCGAGCTCAGTACTCCGCGAAACTCGTTCGCTGGCTAGTGCCGACCGGTTGCACTGTCGAGAAGTCGATGCCCATCGCGGAGATCGAACTGATGAAGATGTACATCCAGCTGCATCCGGAGGTCGACGGCAAAATCAACTTGGTGTTGAGCGAAGGCGCGGTTTTCCAGTCAGGCGACTTACTGGCGACTTTCGAATTGGACGGCGACCAGGTGATCGAGAAGCCAGCTCTGTTCGAAGACGAGCTGAAAACGGCACGTTCCAACACGATCGCCGAGCGCATTTTGGTCGCATTCTGAAACTGCGTTCTGGCGTGGCTTGTCTGCGCTATGTCTACACGTGTGTGAATTTATAGTCACTTTTTTGAATGTTGTCGGCATCCAACTTGTTCGCAGCCTGGAAGGCCGAAAATTGCGTGCTCCGCCTGTACAGCGGATATAGAAAAGTTTTGGCAAGTTGCTTGGACGGCTACCATGTCACCAACAAGGAGATCACAGAGGCGATCAATTCGTACTTCGAAATCATTCACAAGTAAGTTCCTGCGCCACGAACGAAGCTATCCGCTGCTGCCCATTTACGAACTGCGCAAGGTGCTTTCAGTTGCGAAGAATTCGTTACCGCGCGAGTTCGTCACTGAAACGGAGAAGTCGATCAAAGAACTGACGGACTACTGTCACACTCAAAGCTTTGCGACCGAACCAGAGCGGCTCGGTGGCGAAGAAAACGCGGAGTGCACGCCGGCGAACGGCGCGTCACACATCGAATTGCCGGAGTTCATCAAGAGCGACTTTTACGCGCTAAACGAGAACAGCGACCAAGAGTTCGACAACATCCTAAAAAGCGTGATTCACAAAATGCACCGTCACAGTCTGAACCTACACTCGGTCCCGCCACCGCTGACTGAAATCATGAACAAGTAATACCACGGCTATAAAATAGCGTGCTGCGCTGATCTGACGGACCTACTAGTTAAGTACATTGACGTTGAGGAAGTCTTCCATAACAGCGAACTCGAGGCGCCGGGACTGGTGCTGCACAGCAAGCGGCCCGAGTTGTCGAGCAAGCAGTTGCTTTACTACTGCCGCAGCCACCAGGGTCTCAAACGAAAGAATTTTTTAATTTTGTCGCTCATCAAGATCCTGCGCCAGAACCAACATCTGCTGACCTCTTTCGAGCCGCTCGAGAACGTAATTCGTCGCATCTCGCAGTTTTCCAAATTTGAGTACACTGAAGTCACGGACGAAACGCGCCAGCTCCTGCTGCTCACGCGGCAAGGTCCTCCGTTTGACCAGTACTCTGAGGAATTGGTCGTGCGACTGTGGTCCATTGTGAACGCGAGCGCTTCGTTCAACAACAGTCCTATAACCACGACTAAAAGTCGTTTCAAGGACGCGGAACGGTTCCAGCTTGAAAATGTATTCCCGGCGACGATGCCGAGCGAAAATATTATTGGCGGTTCGAACTATGACTTGACTGCGCTTTTCCAAGCCGCTTTGGACATCACGGCCTACTCTACCGAGTGCCTGCTGCTGATCCTGTGCCATCCGTACGAGGCGCTGTCGAAAGTGGCCTTGGAAATTCTGCTGCTTCGTATGTACGGCGTCAAGCCAGAGTGCATCAATAACTTGCAAGTGCGCTTCGAAGGAGAAGAATGGACTGCGTTCGACCCGCTTCTGAAAATAAACACGGGTTATGTGCAGAAGCGCAACAAGTTGGTGGCCAAGTGGAGCACGGAAGCGTTTTTGTCGCACGAATGGCTGCAGATGAACTGTGATTTGCTGAAAGAGTCGAGTAGTGTTGCGAGTGACAAAGAGAACACGACGCTCTCGCGCGAAAGCGGCTACTCCAAGTACGTTTGCACTAGCTCGCGGTTACATCACATGCTCAACGACTTTTCGAGCAGCGTCAATGACGACTTGCTGCCGAACCGCCAGCAAAAAGCCCTCTCATTCCTAATCAGCTGTCCCAGCGACTGTCAGCAAGAATTTCACGACTGCCTGGAAGAGTTGATCGAGATTGACGCAGTGTACCCGGAAAAAACGAAGTTCAACGACGACAGGATCTTGTTTTGTCTGGTCGTTGACCTATCTGAAACAAACGAAATTTGCTTCGACACCATAATCAACACTAACAAACACCTGCTTGAAAAGCTGGGCGTTAACCTGATCTGCATTATCCACCTCACCTGCGAGAAGGGGACCGGACAGCGCTGCTCTCCAAAGATGACGCTCAACGTCTCCGAAGCGTTTACGCACAAAATTCCGCGAGCTGCGCCGCGAAGCCGTTTTCTATACTACCGGAACGTCGCCGCAATCCCGAGTCCGACGCTAGCTGTCGATAAAACTGCGCCGTTTGTCGAGGAAAAAATTTTACGCAACTGCGAGCCGCCGGCATTTCAGCTGCTCGAGCTGCGCCGAATGCGCAACTTCGTCATTCGTAAGCTGAACAGTTGCACAAAATCAGTGCACATTTATGAAGGCGTGCCAAAGTGCCGGCGCAACGACACGCCGCGCTATTTTGTGCGTCTCATTGCCGTGATCAACAAGCACTTGACCAGCGAAGTCGGACTCTACGAACTCGAGAAAGTACTCGTAAACGGCTTAAACGAGCTCGAGAAGGTGCTGCGCGAAAAACCGTCTGCAGCGAGCAACCACCTGCTGCTCAGCGTCAACTACATTGGCGACTTTGAATCTTCTGCGCCGGGCCAGCCGCTGCACTCGAAGAACAACCGCATGGAGCACCTTACGCCACACATCGCCGAGCAGATCGTGCGTGATTTCTACGACAAGTACTCGAAGCGCATCATCAAGCTCAATTGCCACATGATCGAAGTCCGCTTCAAGACGCGCGTGATCCGCTTTGACCGCAACGAGAAACCGACCTCGCTGACTGACGGCATGTATCCGTACCGGATCATTTTGGAAACGTCGCAAACGCTTCGCACGCGTCGCTACGTAGAGATCCAAAATCCTTCGACGGGTGACCGCATCTTCGCCGCGCTGTACTCCGGCGACACGATGAATACGTTTTTCTTGAAAAGCAGTGCAAACATGCACAACCTGGAAAAACCGAAAAGCCGGCTCGAGAGCTACATAGACAGCTCGCGAGACTGTTCGATTCGTGAAGAGCTTGACGGCAAACCAATCGATGTGCCGCACATTTGGTACGGCAAGCTCGAAACGAAGCGAGCGCTCGCCAAGAAAATTGGCACGGTCTACGTCTACGATTTCATCGACTTGATCGAACTGGCAGCGCTCAACCGCTGGCGAAAGTGTCCGAAATTTCTGATGGCTTCGGGCAACCCGAACCAAAACGCGAACCCCACGACTATTTTGCTACCGGAGAAGCTAGTAGAGGTGGTGGAACTGGTGTTGAACCACAACAACGAGTTGGTCGAAACGTTCCGCGCTCCCGGCCTTAACGACGTAGGCGTAGTCGTATGGAAACTGTTGCTGCGTACGCCTGAATTTCCGAAAGGTCGACGCATCATCGTGATCGCGAACGACATCACCTACAAGGTGGGCAGTTTCGGCGTCCTCGAAGACCTCATGTTCCAGAAAGCGTCGGAGCTGTCGCGCGAACTGCACATTCCGCGCATCTACCTTGCGGTAAACAGCGGAGCGCGAATGGGGCTCGCCACCGAAATTCAGAACAAGTTTATGGTAGACTGGATGGACCCCAAAGCGCCCGAACAAGGCTACAAATTCATTTACCTCACTGACAAAGACTATCAAGAGCTCAACGCAGCGGAAAGCGTGGTCGCTGAAAAATGCTTAAACTCCGCAGGTGAGATTGTGTGGAAAATCAAGGACATTATCGGCGCTGAGTCTGGGCTCGGAGTCGAGAACTTGAAAGGCAGCGCGGCCATTGCAGGCGAGACTTCGCGCTGCTACAAAGACAATGTTACCATTACGTACGTGTCAGGCCGAACGGTGGGCATCGGCGCGTATCTGGCACGGCTAGGACACCGCATCATCCAGAAAGACTGCTCAGCGCCGATCATTCTGACGGGCTTCCAAGCGCTCAACAAGTTGATGGGCAAGCACTGCTACACGAGCAACAACGAACTGGGCGGCACAGAGGTGATGGCAACAAACGGCATTGCGCACGAAATCGTCAATACCGACCTGGAAGGCTGCGATGCCATTTTGCGCTGGCTCTCTTACATACCGGAACACAAGAACGGGCCGCTGCCGGTCATGATCGACCCAGACGACCCGATTTCGCGGCCCGTGATTTACTGCCCGACATCGCTAACCAACGACCCGCGCTACATGCTGACCGGCTGCGCAAGTAGCAAAGGCGTCTGGCAGGGCGGTCTGCTCGACCGCGGCAGCTTCACGGAAACCATGTCGGCATACGCAAAAAGCGTAATAGCGGGGCGCGGACGCATTGGCGGACTGCCGGTAGGCGTGATTTGCGTGGAAACTCGCGTCTCGGAGCTCGTGATTCCCGCCGACCCTGCGATGCCCACTACGAGCGAGCAAAAACTGCTGCGCGCCGGCCAGGTCTGGTTCCCGGAGAGCGCTTACAAAACGGCGCAGTGCATAAATGACTTCAACAAAGAAGAGCTGCCGCTGGTGATCCTCGCGAACTGGCGCGGCTTCAGCGGCGGTCAGCGCGACATGTTCCACGAAGTGCTGAAGTTCGGCAGTATGATCGTAGACGCTCTGGTTGAGTACAAGCAGCCGTGCATCGTGTACATTCCGCCAAAAGGCGAGTTGCGCGGCGGCGCGTGGGTGGTAGTCGACTCACGAATCAACCCGGCGTACATGGAAATGTACGCCGACCCTGACAGCCGAGGCAGTGTCATCGAGCCGACCGGTATCGTCGAAATCAAGTTCCGCGAGAAGCTGCTGCGCGAAGCCGTGATACGGACGGACGCGAAGATGCGCAGTCTGCACGAAGAAATCCAGCAGTTAAAAGCGGAAGCCAAGAACCAGAACGCGTTGCGAATTGCTATGCTCGAAGAAAAGTGCAACGAGCGCTATGAGCGCCTGCTGCCAGTGATGCAGCAGGTGGCAGTGCACTTCGCAGATCTACACGACACGCCAATGCGGATGCTCAAAACCAAAGTAATAAACCGCATGATTCCGTGGAAGAAGGCGCGGCAGTACTTTTACTGGAAGTTGCGCTCGCAGTTAATCATGCACAATTTACGCGCTGAAGCCATGAAGCAAGACCCGCGGCTGAGCCTGACGGAGGCCGAGAGCATCATCGTGAACTGGGTGCGGGAAGCAGGCAGAGATGAAGCAAACCCGCAAGCGCTAGTGAACTGGACCTGCCAGTCGGTGCACGAGCTTGCGCGCAAAATGGACGAATTGCGTTTCCACTACATTCGCGACATTATCATATCGCTGTCAAAGGAAGACATTAACGCGGTGAGCGCCGGGATCAAGGTGCTCGAGCAACCGATGCAAGAACGCATTTTCAGCGTGATGAACAACGCGCCTGCGTTGTTCAAGCAGTACGACAAAAACGCCACTTGCTCTGCTAACATTTGAGCGGCTGTGCGCGCTGTGCGGCTGCCGCCGCCGCGCGCTTACGCATGCGGTAGAACTCCGCGAGAATCAAGTCGAAGCCCTCCCTGACGCGCTGCTGCTGCTGCAGCTTCGCGGTTTCTCGATGCTGCAAACGCTTTTTGTACTGGGCGAGATAACCGTACCGGCCAAAGAGTTCGACAGAATTGCCATAGTAAACAATCATGCCTGACACCACCATCGCTGCGCCGATAAAGCCGAGGATGCAGAAAGACAAAAAGCGGAGCAGCAGCAGCCGCGAAACGACGGTTTTCTGGATCGTGTGGTCTTTGTCGAGAACCGGCGTGAAAATCAGTGTGTAGACCAGCCAACAGAGCAACAGTTTCACGCTGTACAAGCAGAGTTTGTAGCCGTTCCTATTCAACTGCATCGGCTTGCTACGCACACTTCCAGTCGCGCAGTCCGGACATCAACAAATCACCTATATTATAATGATTTTCACAGCTTAAACTGCAGCGGCAAGCGCTTGTCTCGATACGGCACGAGCGCACCAACGGGCCCAGCTGTTGTGCGAGATCGGGCGCGCTCGCGCCGTGCTTTCGACTACAGCGGGCTAAGAGCCGCTTCGGGCGGCGACGGGCCTCGGGTTCTGTGACGCCACTTCGAGCCATGTTGGAAGTCGCATTGCGATTGGTGCGATGCTGAAAGTTGCGTCCGACCGCGCTCGAGTCCAATCAATCGGGTCTGATTGTGTCTTCCGTAATACGCTTTTTCGCGCCTGTCCGACGGCTCATGCAGCGAGAAGGCGCAGGGCATGTAGACAGTTTGCGAGTTCTCGCCTAGTAACTCGGCGCCGCACGCGTGCAAAAATCGCGTTGAGCTCTGCGCGAGTGCGCTGGTGAATTTCGATCTCGATCGGTTCATATTCATGTTCATATTCATGTTCATATTCATGTTCATATTCATGTGCACATTCAAATTCAGTTTCTTGGTTCTCGTTCGGACCGCGGCAGAGTCTGCACATAGCGCGGTGCGTAAGTCGACTAAATCGCGCCAAAAACGCGGGCAGCATCACCCGCAGCGCCGCGCGCGGCGCTGCCGCACTCCCCAGCTGCGCCGGCCACAGTTTGTTCATTTTCTCTCGCCGAAGCGGCGGCGGAATCTGTGTTACAGTTCGTTTCAGTCTGCGGCTCTACGACGAAAGTCACAGTTTCCATCAGTTCTTGTGCGTTGTCGTGTTGCGCTTCGACTGAGCATTCCTAGGTCAGGCAGACAGCCACTTACAAAGCCGACCTCGCGCAGCGCTCCGCGCAAAATGCCGCACGTCAATGCGAACAGCTTTGCGGGGTCGATGAAGACCATGTTCGGCGTTTGCCGCGCAAAGACCAGCGAGTACTCGCGAAGTGCGTCTACGGCGAGGCAAGCGTAACTTACACAGCTGCTTTTCGTCGTCTAGCACTAGCAGCGTCGCGGACGATCCGAACATCGCTGGCCACAGTTTTTGCGCCGTCAGCTTTAGTGCGTCGCATAGCGTCTCGGGCTGCTTGTAGCTCGCGGTGCGGTAAAGTTGACACACCAAGCGCTTGCCTACAGCCTCACCAATCGCACGAACGCGCAACACGCAGCCAATCTGTCTAATAAGCTGCGAGTGCAGCGCTTTCAGCGATGCCGAGCTCACGCCATACGGCGTTCCGAGTGTCATGCAAAATATGCGGCTCTGCAATGATCACCTACGTATGCTGACGCGCTATTTTGACGGCTTTTTTATTTCAGTTATTTCCAGGTGCTAGTTTCGCCGCGATGGAGGTCGAAAGCGCGACGATGCACTCGCCGATACAGCAGTACTTCCTGCACCAAATTAAGAAGCGCAACAAGGAATTGGCTGCGCTGAAGCACGAAACGTTGCGGCTGCGCGCCGAACGCGACACGATCAACAGCCGCGTGAAAGAGTTGAAGGAAGAAGTTGACGGACTGCTAGAAGTGGCTTGTCCCGTCGGCGAGGTTGTCAAGGCGCTGAGCAAGACGCGCGTGCTGGTCAAGTTGAACTCGGACGGCAGGTACATCGTCGAGCTCGGACCGAACGTGAAGATCGAGGACTGCACGCCGAATCGGCGCGTGGCGCTTGCGAGCGACAACTATGCGATCCAGCGCACGCTGCCGATGCACACGAATCCTTTAATCAGCTTGATGAAGGTCGAGAAAGTGCCGGACAGCACGTACGCAGACATCGGCGGGCTCGAAGAGCAAATTAAGGAGGTCAAAGAGGTAATTGAGCTTTCGATCAAAAACCCGCAGATTTTCGAACGACTGGGCATCTCGCAACCGAAAGGCGTGTTGCTTTACGGGCCGCCCGGCACAGGCAAGACGCTGCTTGCGCGCGCGGTGGCCCACCACACAGACTGCACGTTCATTCGCGTGAGCGGCAGCGAGCTGGTGCAGAAGTACATCGGCGAGGGTAGCCGCATCGTGCGCGAGCTGTTCGTGATGGCGCGCGAGCACGCGCCCAGCATCATCTTCATGGACGAAATCGACAGTATCGGGATGCAGCGGCTAGACAGCCGCGACGCGAGCGGCGACAACGAAGTGCAGCGAACCATGCTCGAGCTGCTTAGCCAACTCGACGGCTTCGAGACCTCGCAGAACATCAAGGTGATCATGTGCACGAACCGCATCGACGTGCTGGACGAGGCGCTGCTGAGGCCCGGGCGCATTGACCGCAAGATCGAGTTTCCGCCGCCAAACGCACGCGCGCGCTACGACATTCTACGCATCCACTCTCGCAAGATGAACTTGATGCGCGGCATCGACCTGCAGCGCGTCGCGGAGCTGCTCAC
>NW_020873735.1:546682-557784 GCF_001901225.1 Dermatophagoides pteronyssinus
CACCGGCGCGTCAGGCGCAGAGGTCAAAGCCACGTGCACCGAGGCGGGCATGTACGCGCTACGCGAAAGACGCGTCTACATCACGCAGGACGACTTCGAGATGGCCGTCGCGAAGGTGATGCAGCACGATGCGTACAAAAACGTCACGCTCAAAAAACTGTTTAAGTAAACGCTACTTTTCAATTGGATGGATGTACGCTAACTTCAGCTCTTCGACGATTGCTTGGTTGAAGCGCTTGAATCCGATCGGCTCAGAGTGTTTCGCTTTGTCTTTCACTAAAAACTTGAAGGCGTTAAGCAGTACGCTCAGGTACTTTGACGCCCAGTTTGGCCGCTTCACGACGATGTTCCGGTGCGCCGTGTCCGCGAGCACGCCGCAAAGTACGAACAGCGCGAGCCCCACGAGCGCGAACGCGCCGATCGTGAAGAGCCGGTGGCTGTTCAGCGAGGCACTCACCGACTCGTTGAGCCGGTAGCTGATCGTCACGAAGAACGCAGCCATGATGAAGCAGTACACCGAGAGGTATACGAACATGTACGAGATCGCAGTGCTCGCGAGCGTGCCCGCGCTCTCGCTTGTGGTCTTCCACACTTCCATCACCATGTTGTACTTGTCTGTCCAGTACTTCAGGCAAAAGAAGATGCTGCCAATCAGCGGGATTAGTGGAAAGTCAATGCAAAAGCACAAACAGACCGCGTAGAAACTCAGGTGGAACGCGTACCAGAAGCCGAAGTCAAAGTCCCACTTGGCGAAGTGCGCTTGTCGGCGGCGCGCAATGCCCATGCGCACGAGCATTGGCAACTGCATAAGCTGCATTGCGGTGTTCACGAACGTGGTGTTTACGACGTACCGCAGAATGAAGCTGCCGCTTGCGCTCGTTGCGTTCGAGGCAATCTGCCGGATGAGGTTGCGGATGGACTCGTTGCTGATGTAAACCAAGAAGGCTTGGATCGAGGTCGAGCCAACGATCGGCAAAATGATCACATTTGTGAACATGTAGAAGACGTTGAATTGCAGCACGACTTTGTCGCGCGTCGAGCGCCGCCAGAACAAGCTGTAGTCGGCCGCCCAACTGACCAACAGCGGCAAACACAAGTAGTTGATCACGTACATTATGTTGGGCACGATCCAGCCGGTCACACCGATCGAGTTCGAGTTGATGCGACCAATGATTCCCTCGAGGTGCGAGCCCAGCGGCTCGTACATGTCAGCGACGAAGATCGACGAGGTCAGCACGAACAGAATTGCAAATACCAAGCAGTTCGTCACACAGCAACGCAGGTAGCGTGCCCACTTCGGCACATGAATGTTCTCCCAGACGATGTCGGACGGCGCCGGCGCCTCCTGCGCGTGCCACTTGCAGTCCCACGTGCACGCGCTTTCCGTGTCTTCGACAGCGCCGTTGAAACGGCTCTTCGGCTTCGTGATGTTGCTGCTCAGCGCATAGCTGCACGCTTCGAGCGAGGTGAACGAGACAAAAGCGACGCCAACGTTCCGCTTCGGCGGAACACTGCGCGCTTCTTCGAACTCCAAATAGTAGCTGTAACAACGCGACTCGACTTCGCGGTACTTCAACACCAACGCCTTCAGCCGTTTGCGGTCGTGCGCGGTCCTCACGTTTTTCAGCGCGAGGTCTAGTGTGTCGTTCTCCTGTTCGCAGACGCAGAGCTGACTCTCTTTGATGTGCTCCCAGATCGACTTCACGCTCTTCGGCAGCAGCAGCGGCTTTGGCTGCACCTTCAGCTCGAGACTAACCATTAAGCGGTCGATTGACTGCAGTTTGCGGTAGGCCTCCATGTTATTGATTTCTTTGTAGCACTGCTCGTATTGCTGTTTGGCTGGTTTCCGTTCTAAGTCGAAAGCGAAGCTCTCGCTGCTTAGCGCTTGCTGCGACGGCTCGGCGACCTCTTCGCCGCCGCGACACCACAGCTTCCGGCAGGCGCGGCGCAGCAGCGCGAAGTCGAGACAGGGCGCGCTTTTGAACGCGCGGATTTTCTTCTCGATCGCGTTCAGCTCCAGCACCGCCTTCTTGTACTTTTTGTACGCGTGCAGCACCGCGCTGTAATCCATGACCAAGTGGATTTGTGCGATGTCCTGCACATCAAACTTGCGCATTAGCACGTGGTAGATCTTGTCCGGCGCGGCGAGGTTTCTGTCGATCTTAGTGATTATGATGCTGCAGCGGTTCGGCATGAAGCGCATCTTGCCGTTGTACGTCGAGCGCTCTCGGCGAATGATGCTCGAGTGGAACTCGTCCGAACCCACGCGCAGGTACAGTGAACCCACGCAGTACATCACCACGAACGCCACACCGATCGTGTACACAAATATCGCCCACAAACGCGCCGTCAGGTTCGGCGAGATGTTCGTGATCACCGCGCGCTCGAAGAAGTTCAGCGCGCGCATGCTGTTGTCCGGCAACCGCACGTGAAAGCGCGAGGTGTAAATGATCGGCAGCGCCACGCACAAGGAAGACAGCGATATCGTGAAGAACAGAATTGCACACGTTTTGTGGAACAGCAAGTACAAGTAAACGTCCGTGCTCTTAAAGTCCTCGATCTGCCAGTTGTACAGCTTGCGGATCCATGCGTTGTTGCGGTAATACTCCAGCCGCGCGCCGGTCGGCGGTGTGTCAAAGTTCGCAACATCGCTCTTGTGTGCGTCTGCTTCTGTTGCGGCTGTACTTACAAGGGTGAAAGTGGTCGCCGCGGAACGGGCGGATGAACAGAAACCAGATGAGCAAGCCGATAAACACGACGATCAAGTCAAATGTTACTGCCAATTTCAGCGCACCGACTTCCAAGTCGACGGAGCTAAGTTGCTCCTTGAGCGCCATACTGTCGCAGTTGCTCGCGATCGGTTACATTAAGTATTAAGCGTTTATAATTTTAGCACATTAAAAAGCGAGCTAGCGGACGAGTCGCCATGGCCAGCAAACGCATTCAAAAAGTAAGTTACGCGCGCCGCGACGCAGGAACTCGCTGATTTCATCAAGGACCCGCCGGCAATGTGCTCAGCGGGCCCGTTGGACGACAACCTGTTTCGCTGGCGCGCGACGATCCTTGGTCCGCCGGACACGCCTTACGCTGGCGGCGTATTCCAGTTGGTCATCGAGTTCCCGACTGACTACCCATTCAAGCCGCCGAAGATCCAGTTCGTCACGAAGGTCTACCACTGCAACATCAACTCGCAGGGCCAGATCTGCCTGGACATTTTGAAAGACCAATGGAGTCCCGCGCTCACAATTTCAAAAGTGCTGCTCTCGATCACCAGCCTGCTTAACGACCCGAACCCGGATGACCCGCTGGTTACCGAAATCGCAAAGCTGTATAAAGAGAACAAAGCGGAACACGACGCTCACGCGCGCGAGACAACGTTACGGTTCGCAATTTAGAAGTATTTCATTTTTAAATATCGCGAAACTGCGCTTCGGGCGACTCGAAGAGCTGCGCCGCCTGCGACGCAGCTTCAAACTCGCCCCACACCGACTGGCTTTTAAGTGAACAGCGCCGCGCTCGGCGGCTGGGCAATCCGAAGTCAAATAGTGCATTATCGTTTTTCGTTAATTTTGCACATAAACGCACGCGGCAGATCTATCGCGCCGAGTTCGAGACATGTCCGAGGAGTTTGACGTGATCGTCTGCGGGACCGGGCTCAAGGAGTGTCTGCTCGGCGGACTGGCGTCCGCAGCGGGCTTGCGCGTGTTTCAGCTGGACGTGAACGACCACTACGGCGGCGCGGCCGCGTCTGTCAGCCTCGAGAGCCTCGTCCAGCGACACGGCGGCGCGGAGCCGTACGACGCTGCCAAGTGGGGCGCAAACAAGAACTGGAGCATTGACCTCGTGCCGAAGTTTCTGATGGCCAGCGGCAAACTCACAAAGATTCTCGCGAAAACGCGCGTCAAAAACTACATCCAGTTGCAGAGCGTGAATAGCTGCTTCGTTTACCAACCGGCGAAGGCAGGCTGGATCTCCGCAGCGCGCAACATCCACAAAGTGCCTGCCACCGAAACCGAAGTGCTGCGCAGCTCGCTGATTCCGCTGACCGACAAACTCCGCGGACGCGAATTCTTCGCGCTGATCGCGCGCTGGAAGCCGGACAACCCGGAGACCTGGGGACCCTTCCACCCCGAAAGCGACTCAATGCGACGCGTCTTCGACCACTACGCGCTAAACGACAACATCCGCGACTTCGTGGGGCACGCGATTGCGCTCCAGTCGAACGACGCCTACCTCGACCAGCCCTGCGGCCGCACTTTTTCAAGCCTGCAGCTGTACCTGCGAAGCTTGTTGACGTTCGGGCAGTCGCCCTTCATCTACCCGCTCTACGGGCTCGCAACGCTTTCTGAAGGCTTCGCGCGCATGTGCGCCGTCAACGGCGGCGTCTTCATGTTGCGCGCGCCGCTCAAAAGCATCGACGTCGACGCGGCGAACCGCTTCTGCGGCGTGACGCTCGAGTCCGGCGAAAAGTTTCTGGGCAAAACGCTAATCTGCTCGCTCGACTACTTTACGTACTTCGCACAGCCGCCCGCGGTCCGCTACGGCCAGACCGTCGCGCGTGTGATCAACGTACTCAACCACACCCTCGCCGAGACCAACGACGCCGACAGCTGCCAAATTATCTTCCCGCAAAAACAGCTGGGCCGCCAGACAGACGTCTACTGCGCCGTGCTCGGCCCGCAGTTAGAAGTTTGCCCGCGCGACAAGTGTCTGGTCAGCGTGAGCACTGTGCTCGAAACCGACGACGCGCTACAAGAGTTGCAGCCTGTGCTCAAACTCATTGAACCAATCGAACTGCAGTTCGTGCTGACCGAGCAGAGCGCAGCCCCCGCCGAAGATCTCAGCGCACGCAACATCTTCGCAGTCTCCTCCTATGACAGTTCCTCGCACTTTGAAGAAGCCACGGTCGAAATTGAAAACCTCTGGCATAAAATATCTGGAAATACCATTAATGAAACGCTGGACGCGTTGCGCGAGGTCGACCCTATGCTCTAACGCGGGCCTGCGAGCGTTGCGCGCCCTCAGTTGTTCAGCTGCATGAAGACGTTCAGCGCGCAGGAGGTCGCAGAACTGCTCAAGCTGCTGCAGCTCGAACCCCCGAAGTCGGCCGAACAGTACTCCGACGCGGACATCCGGCACGCCTACCGCGCGCAGGCGCGACGACTGCACCCCGACAAGTCCTCCGCGCCAAAGGCGAAAACTGAATTTCTGCTACTGCACGATGCGTACAATCTGCTGCGCAAGCAAAGCTCGAGAGAAAGGCTGTTCGCCGTGCTACTGCAAAACGCGACTCGCGAGTCGGCTGCAATCCGTCACCGCGACCGCAAGCAGAAGTACCTGAGCAAGTTCAAGCACGACTTGTACAAAGCAAACTGCGAGCTGCTGATCAGTGAGCACAAACGTCGCGCCGACGACGAAGAACTGCTGCGCGAAGAGCAGGGAAAGCTCGCGGAGCTGCAGCGCCAAGCGGAAAAAGAAAAACAAGAGCTAGTGCGCGAAAGCGAAGATGAACTAATTTTGCAGTGCCTGGAGGAGTACCTCCTGCGCAAAGACGCGGCGCGTAGCGGTGAGACGTAGACTTTAAAAGCGCAGCCTTTGCTCTGCGCGTGTCACCTCAGAAGTACCGTGATTTCGGACCGCCGCCAATCGGTACCGCAGAGCGTTAATATCGATTGTCCCGATTATAGCGCGATCTATATAAATATGCGATTCAAAGCTTTTTGCTCGACAATTAATTGCGATCATGCTCCGCGGAGAAAAAGAACTTCGTTTCGACTATGACTTCGCCGTCATCGGCGGCGGAAGTGGCGGACTGGCGGCCGCCAAGCGCGCAGCCTCGTTTGGCGCATCCACCGTCTGCTTCGACTTCGTCGATCCGTCGCCGCAGGGCACCAAATGGGGTTTAGGCGGGACGTGCGTAAATGTAGGTTGCATTCCGAAGAAGCTGTTTCACTTTTCCGCGCGAATTGCCTTGCTGAACCACAAAGCCGCGCGCAGCTCGGGCTGGCGCCTGCCTGAAGAGCTCGAGTTCGAATGGCCTGTGCTACAAAAAAACGTAGGGACGTACATAAAACGGCTGAACTTCTTGTACCGTTCGGGGCTCGCCAAGTCGAACGTGCGCTACATCAACGCGAAAGCCAGTTTCGTAGACGCGCACACACTGGAGTACGCGCAGGACGGGAAGCGCAACGAACTCACCGCGCGCTTCATTCTGATTGCGGTCGGAGGCCGGCCGTACATTCCGCCGAACGTAAAGGGCGCTCTGCAGCACGCGATCTCCAGCGACGACTTGTTCTGGCTCAAGCAGAGCCCTGGCAAAACTCTCGTGGTCGGCGCCTCCTACATCGCTTTAGAGTGCGCCGGGTTTTTGCTCGAGTTCGGCTTTGACGTTACCGTGTGCGTGCGCTCCATCGTGCTGCGTGGCTTTGACCGGCAGTGCAGCGAGAAAGTTCAGTCGATCATGCAGCAACTGGGCTGCAAGTTCATTCATCAGAACCTGCCGACCGAGATCAGCAAGCTGCCGGACGGCAGACTGCAAGTCACTTTCGTAGACCAAACTTCCGCAACCTACGACACCGTGCTCTACGCTACCGGCCGCGTCGGCCAACTGGAGAGCCTGGGCGTGAAGAACGCGCAGATCAAGGTCGCAGACGCGGAACGTGGAAAAATCTGGGTTGACAACCGAGACTGCACCTCTGCGCCGAGTGTCTTTGCGATCGGGGACATTGCATATCAGCGTCCCGAGCTGACGCCGACTGCCATCCGCGCGGGCGAATTGCTGGCCGACCGGCTGTTCGGCGGGAAGAAAGAACTTATGAACTACGAAACTGTCCCGACGGTCGTGTTCACACCCTTCGAGTACGGCTGCTGCGGGCTGACGGAAGAAAGCGCCATAGCCAAGTATGGAAAAGAGGAAGTGGAAGTCTATCTATCGGAGTTCGCGTCGCTCGAAGTGTCGGCGACGCACTGGAAAAGCTGCGCCCCGACGGCAAACGACGCGGACGACGACGACTTCGGCACTACCAACTTGAGCAAGCTGGTGGTCGCGAAGTCGAGCGGAAAGGTGCTCGGCTTTCACTGCGTGGGCCTCAACGCTGGCGAAACGCTGCAAGGCTACGCGCTGGCAGTGAAAATGGGAGCGACCAAGGAACAATTCGACGCGACCGTGTGCATCCACCCCACAGACGCCGAAAGCTTCCACACGCTCCACTGCACCAAGTCTTCCGGCGCTTCCTGGGTAGCCTCCTCGGGATGCGGCGGCGGCAAGTGTGGCTAGCTGCGTCGTCACGCGCCTTCTGCTGCGAAAAACGCGTCTGGCAGCGCAATGATTTTACAATTTCCTTCGTACGTACCCGTCACAAAGCTCTTGCCGTCGCGCAAGTACGTCAGACACGTCGTTGGCGAGTAGTGCGCTGTGATTCTGCCAATCTCCTCTTTCGTGACTAAGTTCAGAATGATCGTTTCGAAGGAACCTTGCGCGGAAGCGGACGTCGTCACCTCACTCGCGTCCTGTCCACCGGCTAGGATGCAGTGATAGTAGCGCTCGTCCGGGTTTTCCGCGTCCATCAGCGGATTCAGCGCGCACGCGTTCAGCGGCCGGTCCATCAAGTACTTGCCGATCAGCTCCATCGTCGTCGTGTTCCACAGCAACGCGAGTTTGTCGCGACCTACCGTGAGCATCACCGAGCGATCCTGGTTAAACGAGACGCTTTTTATGCTGTCCGAGTGCGCTTCGACGCGGTGCAGCTCTTGTCCTTGCAGCGTCGTGACAATGATCAAGCCCTCGTCCGTGCCCACAATGATGGACTGGTCCAGGGGGCCCCACTTGACGAACGTGGGGTCGGAGCCGAGGTTCCGGAACGTGGCCAGCGTCTTCCAACTGCGCGGTGCCTTGCCGAAGTGCGCGGGGCGCAAGTCTTCGCACTGCAGCATGCGCACCTCGGGCTGGTCGAGCTGCGAGGCCTTGTTTGTCAAGCCGATCGCAAGCATGTCGCACTTCTCAATGTTTTGGCAGTACTCGACACAGCGCGGCATGCTCGCCAGCTCGATGTAGTCGATCACGTTGCCCTCCGTTGCGTTCCAAATGATGATGCGGTTCAGGCGCGTCGCCGCCAACTCGGTGCAGCGCCGGTTAACGTCGAAGTCGTGAATAATGCGGCGCGACGCGGTCTCGTCCAGGCTGACTTTCAAACACTCCGCCGGGTCGAACGGGTTCGACTGCGCGTACGCGTACGTGCTCAGTCGTTCGCCGGTCGTCGAGTTCCAGACAGCTATTTGGCCGTCTCCTCCTGCTGTGAAAATCAAATCGCCATCCTCGTTTGTTTTGACCTTCGTTATCTTCGACTCTGCAGCGCGCAGCGTAATCGATTTGCTTTGAAGTTCCTTCATGAGGAGCGCCAAATCTATTTAACAATAACGAGTATTAAGCAAATTATTATCGGCCTGTTCCAGACCTGCCGCATCCCGCGCGGTGCATGCATACTTCCTGCATAATATATGAATATAAATCCGCGCCCGCTGTAAGTCGCTCGTGTCGTCGCATAGAGACATGTGCAACACTGAGTGTCGCCACTTGACGCTCGGCCCTGAGGAAGAAGCGCACCGGCTCAACGACTCGCCCTCCGGCCAGCCCGGCTACTGCATCGACGAATACTGCACTTGTGGGCTGCATCACTGTCCGCAGCAGGCTACGCCGCAAGTCGCGTTTTCCGGCAACTCCATTTTCCGCGAAGAGTACAAGTGCTACGACCTCGAGAGCTACCGCCAGAAAGGCAAACTGGACCTCGGGCTTGGCTACGACACCGACCAGGCACTAGCCGGAGTGCACGGACCCGAGCGGCCCAACATTCCGTTCACCGGCGTCTCCTCGCTGCGCAGCAACTTCCCCGGCTTCCGCCCCGAGGCCCCGGCTCCAGGGCTCCGCTTCGACCCTTCCGCGCGCAGTGCGCCCGACGACCGGATCTTCACTTCCGCGTTCCGCAAAAACTTCCCGCCGAACATTCCGCACCCGTGTCCCGCTACCCGGCTACCGCCGCCGCCGACCAACTCATCGCATAAACACGCGTTTTTCGACAGCGTTACGAAGACGTATTACTAGATTTGACGCGCTCGCGGTGCCGCGCCGGTCACTCCGCCGCGTCGGCCTGGCGAAGCAAAAAATAGTAGCACGACAGGTTTTGCGCTGGGTCGCGCAAATCCTGCAAGTGCCAGTAAAACAGCATTACATGGTCGCAGTCCGTCACGGACTTCAGTTCTTCCGGCGTGTCTACGCACAGCCGCGTCTCGTGCACGACTGCGCTCAGTTCTTCTGAGCGCCTACAGCAGTACAGAACGTCGTCGCGCACCGCAGAGACGCATACCCACGACCCGGTCTCCGCGTCTTCCACTCTCACCTCCGAACAGCCGTCTGCGTCGAACTGCATCTCCATTTTCCTTCCCATCGGAAAGTGATGCACAATCTGCCATGCCCACAACTGCTCTGCAGTTTCGACCGTTGCGCTGCCCGCGGCGCGCAACTGCCCGCAGGCTTCGGAGTTCGACACAGTCGACGCAGTTGAGCAGTCACTCGATAGCTTTACAAATTCCGCGGACTCGGCCGAAGCCGTTTTGGCCGTAGCTTTAATGTTCACCTTACTGTTCGTCTTTACCACTTTGCGGCTTTTCAAACCGCCAATGCCAAGACGTTTCAGCATCAACAGCAGCGAGCTTTGAGGCTTGTCGTGTTCTTTCCAGCAACCTTGCAGCAGACTCACCGATCGCGGCTTGCTGCGCAACAGATCGTCTGGAATTCGCCCTGAGCTTTGCAAACACTGTACATACCTTTCACAAATACATCCTCCATTGCTTTAATTTTGCCTTAGTCCCTTAACCACTCCCAAAAAATCGCACGGAGCATTGAAACTCGAAGGTACAATACCACGGCGCCTTGTTGCACCCAGCAGACTCAAGACGCTATGCGCGAGATACACTGCGGAGACTCGAGCAGGCCCATGCAGACTTGCATCAAGAGGTGAACGAGGCTTTCGTCCTGACACCGCACCACGTCTAGCTCCAAGTCTGCGCGCAGCAGCCGCTTTACGCAGTTGTAGTGCGTTTCCTCGGCTGCAGCGCTCTCGCGAGAGCTTTGTTGCGCCTCGCCAGCGGGATCCGCCACCAATACTGGCGAACGAGCTAAGTGTGTTCGCAAATTTTCCATCAACTGCTGCAAAAGTCGTTGCTGCATCACCGGAAGGCCCGCTGCAATCTTCTGTTCCGCGGCCTCGTTGCACACCGCTGAGTGCAACAGTACCAGCGCAAACACTGTCACGGATTCGACAATGGCGCTGAGTGGGAGACGCAAGGCCTTGTGCAGCACGAGCGCCTGGGATATAAACGTGTGCCAGTAGTCCGCGAAGAGCGACGAAAGCAGCGTTTGGGTGTAGCCAACGGTCCACGAGTGCTGCAGATCGAGCGCGCACACCGCCGTGTACAGCGGCTCGTCGAACAGAAAGAGCAGTGTCAACGCGACGTTCGAGGAGCATTCCAAGCGGGACTCGGTTTTCGCGCTGCCGCCTCTGCCAGCAGCCGGATCGCCAAACCAGTCTGGCCGCTTTGCCACCGCGAACTCGCTCGCGAGCGCGCGCATCAGGTTCGAGTAGATCATCGCGATGTCTAGCAGCGACGCGTCCTCGCCGGCGCGCAGCCGAAAGATGAGGCTCGCGAACCCCTGGCGGTACTCCAGCACGCTCGCGTGGTTGTACAACATAATGCATATGAAGAAGGCAGCAGTAGCCCGATTCGCAGGCTTGGGACACGAAAGTCGGAAAAAGTCTCTGCAAATCATGTTCAGCGTTGCGTTCGCCGACGCAGCGCGACCGAGGCGAAGCGTGTTTTCGACCACCGTGCTGTACTTTCTGATGACGGGGCGGATGGCTTTTGTTAGCTGTGTTGCGGCGCTGGGCGACAGATCGAAGAGCAGCCGCCACTTCGTGAGTTCCGCCTGCTTTAAACTCATCGCGGCTGCACGGCACGGGCGCGATCAGAAATCCGCTTCCGCAAATTATGAATTAGAACTATTATTCGTCAATGTCGCTGCTAATATATCGAAAGTTTTGCACTTCGCC
>NW_020873735.1:557875-597169 GCF_001901225.1 Dermatophagoides pteronyssinus
TAATATATCGAAAGTTTTGCACTTCGCCATAAATTCCAGCAAGCCGGAGCTCTCTTTGTTGCGCAACGCGCACTTTTTCCAAAACGCATACGCCGCCTGCGCAGTTTCGACGTAGTCCAGCTTGCTTTCGAGAGGCGCGAGGTTGAACTCCTGCGTCTGCATGAACCGAATGACTTCGCTGCCCGCGTGCTTCAAGTAGGCCAGGGCGCGGTCCTCTTTGCAGCGCTTGAACTCGAGCTTGGCCGCAACCGTCGCGACAAGCGGCAAGTTGAAGTCGCGGCACGCATTCACGGCGGAGCTCATTAGCGCACTCGCCGTGCGCACGTCGCCCACCGCGAGCGTGTAGTAGACCCGCAAAAAGAGGAGCGCGTCGCGCGCTGTATCGGCGACTTTTGCGCTGTTTTCGCACAACAATGCCAGACCGGCACTGTAAAAGCCGAACTGGAACTCGTACACGCACGCGAGGTAAAGGTAGCGCAGCGCCTGGCGCTTCTCGCAGCGCGCGAGCGCGTCGCCAAACAAATGACGAATATACTCCAGTTTGCGGCTGCCGTACCGCGCGATCAGCACCGAGAGGTAGAAGAAACTGAGATTGGCGAATTCGCGCGCGTTAACGTGCTTGAGCAACACATCGCAACAAATGAAGAAGTCTTCGTGCAGCGCGCGGTTCAACAGCGTCTTGAGGAGCGCTGATGCGAGACTCGGTGAGATGCGTTTGTGCGCACACGTCAGTCTCACCGTTTGCACGAACGCTTCAGTTCGGTTTGTAACCAGCTCGAGATCGCACTTCAGCGCTAACAGCCGCGTGCTGCTCGTAGACAGCGCGGCACCGCGCTTGTCGACGAAGCGCGCGCACGTCGTCAGCGCTTGCTCCGGCTCGCCCGCCAGCAGCAGCAGCTCGCACTCCAAGCACGTGAGCATCTCGGAAGCTTCCGCAGGAATCTGCGGCGATTTCGCCAGTTGCCGGAGACGCTGCAGCGCTGGCTTGCTGCCGTGGAGCTGCGAGTAACAGCCGAGAAAGGCCCACACGAAAGCGGCGCAGTCCTCGGCCGAAGTCAGTTTGAGCGTTTCCAGCGCCACCTCGTACGCAAGACACAGTTTCCCGAGCCGCGCCTGCGCCTCGAGCGCTTCGAGCTGGACGCTGTACTCGCTGATGAACTGCTTCCACGCCGTAAAAGACTTGAACGCGCCGCGGTGCCTGAAGCAGCTCACCAAAAACGTAGAATTCTGCACGACGCGAGCAATGCTCGTGCGCACGTCGCCGCCGCGTTCGGCCAGACAGAGTTCGAGCAGCGTCGCTGCGAAGTGAGACAAGCGTTGGCCGACGCGCGTCAACTGTTGCTCGTCTTCGAGCGACTCGATCCAAGCGTGCACGATGCTCACCACGTCGCTGAACCGCACGTTCTTGAGCTCGAGCAGCAAATTCCAAAAAACGTCGACCGTGTCGCTGCTTCTATCTTTGCAGTGTGCAACGACTGGCAAAAACAAGTCCGACTGCGTGACGAGCAGCAGCCGCGCGACGCGCAAAGCGGCGGCGTCAGAGCTCGATGCGAAAACGCGGAGAAGAATCGGCGCGACTCTGCGCGACTGCTGCTGCAGCGTGCGCGCACTGAGCGCCTCGAGCTGCGCGAGCAGCTGCTCGACGTCCGTCGGTTCGGCCGTGAAGTACCGCACCGCGAACAAAAAGCGGACTTCTTCGAGCGGCTGCGCGCTCGTCCACTCGAAGATGCGCGGCCAGACGAGGCGCTTGTGCTGCGTCGCCGGGATGCGGCGCAGCAGGTAGTTGAAAAGTAGGCGCGTGGCAGCGTTGTCCTTCAGCACGCGGCTCGTGAACTGCGGGTACCACAAGAGCAGCACGGGAAAGTCGTCCATCACGGCGTGCGACAGCTGGAAGATGCGCTGAAACAGCGCAAAGTACGAGGCGTGCTCGTCACTGCAGTGCAGCAGCAGAGACAGCAGCGCGCGCCACAGCCGGAAGTTCGCGGGAAACAGCGCAACGCCGCGCAGCAGCAACACCAGCGAAAGCTCGAAGCTGAGGTGCTTTGCCGCGTTGTGGAAGCGCAAGAAGCTGTGCGGAGTCGGGTTATCGCGGCACACGACTTCGTGCAGCACCAGCGAGTCTGCGGCCGCAGCTCCTACACTCACCGCCTCCAGCTCGCGGATCAGCGCGCACAGTTCGGAGGACGCGCTGAAGCCAACGCTCTGCGGCGCGTGCGCAAAGCCCGCGCGGAACAGCGACTGCTGCTGCGCGCCGCTGGCGGCGGCAGCCACCACGGCGCACAGCCGCGGGCTCGGTGCGGAAACAGCGACTGCGCTCATGAAAAAATCAGCAGGAAGCTGGGAACGAGCGACAGCGCGTGCCGCGCCCAGATCACACTAAAGAAGGGAGGCAGCCCATTTTCAATTATTTTCCGATATTCTCAGAATTATATTATCATTTTAAACACTGCATGATTGGGGTCTCCAATGAATCCGAGCATGCTCCGCCGCCAGTGTTTGAATGGTTCAATAGTTTCAAGGAATTCATAAAGTACCAGCCGGACGGCCTGACGCCGCAGGCGGCTGTTCAGCTTTATGAATTGTACAAAACCAATTTTCGACAGTGCAAGTTGCTCGAGAATTTCAAACTGCACTTGCCGCTCGCCGCCGCGCCTACGCTTTCTTACGACCCGGAATACTTTTGCGCGCACGTGCTACGCGACGCTGCAGCAAAAGCCGCGCGCTCGGCGGCGTTTTTCGCCGACTTGGCTACGGGCCGGCTGGCGGACACGAACTTCTCCGTGCCGCGCGACTCGCCTCTGTATCTGAACTCCGAAATCACTCCGCTTGCGCTGTTCAACAAAGACTTCTCCTGCTTCGCTGCCCACCTCAATGACTGCATTTCTTTGTGTGACTCTCCGTTTTTCGGTGCCAGACCTGAACTTCTTTCTTCCACGATTCTACTGAAGCATGTTTCTCCGACGATATCGCGCAAGCAAATTGAGGAAAGTTTTTCGCACATAACCGGTCTGGTTTCCATTCATATCCTCTCCTCTCCGCTGGCGCGCGAAAATTTGCCGGACCTTCTGCCACTCATCGAAAAAGACATCTCCGACGTCTCGGCTGAACTGAAGCCGCAGGTGAACAAAGCCTCTTCCGAGTGTTACGTCAAGCTGCCGAGTTTGGCGAACTCTGCCGCACGCAGCAAAGACTTGCACGTGTTGCTGCCGACGCAGTACGTCTACTTGGGTTTCGACTCCCAGGAACACATGCACGCCGCGCTGCCGCAGGTCGCCACGACCGAGCTCGAGTCGATTTCGCTGCCGCGCCCGCAGGCGCTGCAAGAGAATGCACACAAGCTCAGCAGCTTCACCTTCGTCAACGACTACTGCAGCGAAGCCGAGCTGCTGAAGGACTTGGACTTCGCGAAGAAGCTCATCACCAAGCTGCAGGCGCTCTACCGTGTGGTCGCGCAGCAGCAGCGCGAGTTGCAGCACGTGGAAGCTGCGAGCGCCAACGCCGACGTAATTAACCTGGAGGACTCGCTGGCAGCCGCGCCCGCCGCCTCCGCCGCAGCAGACGCAGACGCAGATTCACGCGCTGGCGAAAGTGCCGCCGCGGCCACAGCCGCAACCGCAGAAGCCGCACCTGCAGTCCCCGCCGCCGACGGCGCTGCATCTGCGGCCAGCGCCGTAGTCGCCGTAGACGACGACGAAGCACTGCGCGCTCTAGAGCAGCACTGCGAGGCGTGCGCGAGCACCTCACAGCAGCAACTCGACCTTTGCCTTCTGTTTTTGCGCCGCGTGCACCGCTACGACTTCTACAAGGGCCGGTTCAACTTTTCCGACCGCGAGCTGTTTGAGACCAGCGGCGCCTGCACGCTGCGCGTCGCGCCCGAGAACGCCGCGCTCGAGCGCTGCAGCGCGTACCGCGGCTTCGTGGAGACTTGGCTCGGCCTGGACTTGTCGACTCTGTTTCTGCCGCTCTCGGAAACGCACCCCGCGATCGCGCCTTCGTGGGACGCTGTTTGCAAGGAAAACATCGTGCCGGACGGCACGGAGCGCTTCAAGTGTTTTATATGCGGCAAAATATTCAGAGGCTCTGAATATGTGTGCAAGCATTTAAAGAATAAACACCCGACGCTACTCAGCAACCTCGTCGCGAACTGCAGAGAGACTTTCGCGTACAAACTCTACTCCGCAGACTGTTTGGCGTACCTCTGTCTGCCGATCGAGTTCAACGAGTTCGTCAATCTCCGCAAAACGCACCCCGCGAAGGAAGCAAACAACTACGGCTTCGCGCGCCGCTTCCGCTCCAAGTTCAACGGCAAGTCTGCGCCCTACGTCAGGCGGGACTGGGACACGCCGTCCAACAACTTGGAGAAGAAGTCGCGATCGGGCAACATCCGCGCAGCGCTGCGCTACGCGGACTTGTAGCGCGCGCCTGCGCTGCGCAGCGGCCGCCGCAGTGGGCGCAGCTAGCCGTTAGGTTTCAAGTGCAGATTTACGATAACCACGCACTGCAGCGCGCACCGCACCCTGCGCGGCAGAGAGCGCAGCCATAGACGGCGCTGACCGCGCTTCGCTGTCGCGCCGGGCGGTTGGCGCTGCGCGCCGCGCTTGCGTGCGACAAAATGGCAGAGCGCGAAATCGGACATGAAGCTGCACTTCTCAGGCTGTCGTTTGGCGGCGCGCGCTGCGCGGAGCTTGGCGCTTTTTGCGCGCCGCGGAGCCGTTTGGCCGCGGAGCTGTCTGGCCGCGAAGCCGTCTGGTCGCGGAGCCGTTTGGCCGCGGTTGAAATAATTATGGCATTTCAAAACCCTACTTTATAATTTGCGCAATTTACACGTCGCAGGCCCTTCCGGAGAAGCCGAATGCTAGTTGATGGAGTCTAGCGAGACTTGTCCTGTCGAAAACGGCCATGTCATTTACCGCAAGAAGATGATTAAGCTTCCGCGGCTGTATGCTGACGTGCTGGCAAACAGAGACCGCGCGTACTGGGACTACGAAAACTTCGTTGTCGACTGGCAAAGCCCGGACGGCATTGAGCTCGTCGTGAAAGTCGGCCGCGGCAAGTACAGCGAAGTGTACGAAGCCGTGCGTCGTGCCGAAGACGGGAGCGAGGAGACCTGCATCGTCAAAATCTTGAAGCCCGTCAAGAGCAAGAAGCTGCGCCGCGAGATCAGCATTTTGCACAACTTGCGCGGCGGCCCAAACATCGTGCGGCTGCTGCACCCGGTGAAAGACCAGCAGTCGGGCGTCCCGAGTCTGGTCACCGAGCACGTGAAGGCGGTCGACTTCCGCACGCTGTTTCCGAAGCTGTCGGACCTCGACATCCGCTTCTACTTCTTCCAGCTCTTGGTCGCACTCGACTACTGCCACTCGGCGGGCATCATCCACCGCGACGTCAAGCCGCACAATATCATGATCGACCCGGAGCGCAAGGTGCTGCGCCTAATCGACTGGGGGCTCGCGGAGTATTATCACCCGGGCAAATTGTACAACGTGCGCGTCGCCTCGCGCTACTACAAGCCGCCCGAGCTGCTCGTCGACTTGTGCGCGTACGACTACAGCATGGACATGTGGTCTGCGGGCTGCGTGCTGGCCTCAATGATTTTTTACAAAGAAGCGTTCTTCACCGGCGCAGACAATCTCAACCAACTCGAAAAAATCGTGGAAGTTCTCGGTTTTGCGGAGTTCGAAAAGTACATGCGCAAGTACAACCTCGAGTACCCCGCCGGCTTTTCAATCAGCCTCATGAAAAGCAAGAAGCGGATTCCGTGGGCCAACTTCATCAACCCCATGACGCGCTCTACTGCAAACCCGGAAGCGATCGAATTGCTCGACAAGCTGCTGCGCTACGATCACACGGAGCGGCTGCTTCCCAGCGAAGCCATGCAGCTCTCGTACTTCGACCCCGTGCGGCCGGCCAATGCATAGATAGATTTACGCTGAATTTTGCATCCACTCGCTGATGACTTGCGTGAGACACTGCGCCAAGTCCTGCGACTCGTTCACGACCGTGAAGAAGTCGAACGGAAAGTTCGATTTCGCCAAAAACTTGCTGTTCGCCGCGCCGAGCCCCAGTGACAAGTCTTCGAAGTTCAGATACCGCACGTTGTAAATCGAGTTTTTGCTGTTGTCAATGATGACCAGCACGGGGCACACGCCTTTGGCCTTCAAACTCGTCAGCTGCGCGAAGAGCTTGCCGCCGCCGAAGCGCCCGTCGCTGATTATCAACACGAGCTTTTGCATGTCGACACTGAGCAACTGCGGGAACTCGTTCAAGTAGTCCAGTAGTTGCACCATCGTGTGGTCGAAGCCCGATTGCTTGGCGCCGGTGAACTGCACTTTCTGGACCGCCGACTCGATCTGCGCCGCACTTGCCACCTCGTTCGGAATGTCCACGCGGCGCACCACGCCGCAGCCAAACGCGTGGAAGTACATCTCGCCCGCCTCCAGCTGCCGCAGCGCGTTGTTCAGCGCAAGCATTGTAACGAACGCGTTGTGTTCCGAATTCAGCACGCGCATCGAGCTCGAAGTGTCGATGCACACGCTGATGTGGTACTGCCGCCGCGAGTTTCGCGTTCGGCGGAGCCAGATTCGGTCGTTGCGGAAGTCACTCGCAATGTACGTGATCACGTGCTTCATCGACAAGCGCTTGCCACTGCGAAAGAAGCCTTCGTACTTTCCGCGATTCGTCGGCTCGATGATTTTCTCCAACGCAACAACCAACGCGGACTTCACCGTGTGCACCGCACTGTTCAACGCTGCGAAGTCGAGCGCCGGAGCGTCGCTCTGCGACTCACAAGTCGCCGCAAACTTTCGCTCGCAGCTCAGCTTTTGCTGTGCATCTGCCTGCGCGCTCGATAACTCGACGTCCTGGCTCGCTTCAGCCGCGCGCTCGTGCTGCGACCTATCGCTGCGCTCCACTCCATCCGCTTCTGCTCGCTGCTCCGGTGGCGCGGCGGTCGCAGACTTCAAGTTTGCGAGCGACTCTGCAGCTTCGTCACGCGCGCCGCGCGACTCGTTCTTCAGTTCGCACGTCGCGCCTGGCTCACCGACTGAAAGCTCCGATAAGTTCTTCGAGCCGCGCTCCAACGTAGGATCTGCCATTTCTGATGTCGTGTCGATATTCACATTCGTTTGCTCGTCTGCCGGTGCTGATCCGGTCTTCTGCGCAGCTGCCGCCGTAGAGATCGCCGCACTGGCGCAGCCCTGCTCTACCACCTCGCTGTTGAACCCCTGGCTCGTTTCGCCGGCCGGCTGATCGTTCGCGCCAGAACTGCCGCGCAACGCGTCTTCCAAATCTACATCTCCGTACACCGATGTAGCAGTAGCATTCGTGACGGCCTCGTCGGCATCAAGCTCAGCCGCACTTTCTTCGCAGCGCAGGTCGTCAGCAATGTTTTTCTCTGCATCCTTGCCAGCTTCGGCGGAAAAATTATCTTCTGCGCCGAGCTCGCCAGCTGCGTCTTCCGTAACTGACTCCACATCGTCCGAGTCTTCCGACCCGCTCGACGCTACAAGTTCGTCCAGCAAGTCGCTGCACATCGGTCCGTCGCTCAGCTCTGCGATCTGATCCGCAACAGCGCTGTTGCTGGCTGCGTCAGAAGCGCACTCCGAAGCGTCCTCAATGTCTTCCGCGTGCGCCGTCAACCCATCGAGGTCACGCGGCGCGGCGTCCATTTTCTCTTCGGCAACTTCAGCTGGAGCAGTGCCCTCAGCGTCTTCGCGCGAGACTTCATATCCTTCAATTTCATCTGTCTGCTGCGCGTCGCTTACTTCGCCCTCAAAGTGCTCCTCGCGCGTATTCTCATCATCTTGCGAAAGAGACTCGACGTCGTTCCGCATGACATCATCTAACTGCTCAGACTCCAGAGCCTCTTCTGCAGTAGCGAGATCCAACTCGCCATCGAAATCCTCGCTGAGATCAACTGGTTTCTCAGAAAGCTCCGCAGACTGCTCGTCCACCTGCTTGTCTTTGCGCTGTAGCGTATCGAAGTCAACATCCTCTGGCGACTGTTTCGCCGACTGTGCAATTCCACTCCCGTCGTCTAGTCCCGTGCCTTTGACAAACTCCACGTCTCCCGAGACTTCTGGTCTCTGTGGCTCTGCATTTGCGAAGGCGTCCGCCTTGGCAAGGTTACAGCAAAAAACCCAGCCTGAGCTGCACAGCCCGTACACGGGAACCGTGAATGCGCGAACGAGCTCACAAAACCCGATCGGCAGTACAGCAGAATCCTCCAGTGTCAGTTTGAAAGCTTGGTCTCTGCCTTGCTCGAAGACGTGGGACAGTAGATCGTCATATTTGGCGGCAAGCAATTCTGTTAAATTCGCCAAACTGGAATCGGAACTAGGATCTGCGAACGACAACAGTGCGCTCGCGGCATCCACAAAGAAGTGCGACCCGTCTATCTTGCGCGAAGGCCTTGATAGTTTGCGCGCAATGAGTTCGCTTCGCTCTCTCACCTTTCTAAGCAACTTTCGAGCACGCTTGGGCAGAGCTATGCAGTTCCTGCGCAGTAGCACTTTTACTTTTTGATACCTCGCAACTAATTCAGAAGCGTGTCGGTTAAGCCGCGCAAGCGCTTCGACGTCTACGATTGCAAAATGCGCCGCAGACTGCAACTGAAAAACTGCGTAGTTTTTCACTCGCTTTGTCAAACGCACGCTTAAGTCTTCGTTGGACTGCTGCGGCAAGCAGATTTCGTAGAAAGAGAGCAACGCACTCAAGTCCTGGCACGCAGCCTGCAATTTTTCGAGCTGCGCAGTGTCGCAGCAAACCCAAGTGACCTCCGCAGCGGCAAACATCGAGTGCACTGCTGAAAGCTGCGCGCAGCAGTGCGAAGCACGTGTCAGCCAGAATGTTAGTTTTCCCAACATCTCAGCAACGCCTTGCAATTTGCGTTTTGTTCCATTGTCGATGGCGTCGAACTCAGTGCTGCAGCGATTGCAGAGATAAACGACTCGCGCTGCGAAACTGTGCGCTGGGTCACACGAGCGCAGCAATGATAGGTCGGACAAAACCAAACTGATGAGTTGTTCCATAGGATACGGCGGATCAGCGCCGCAGTGCAACAGTGCGTACAACGCGCTGTTTAAGCTGGCCACAGCAGAACCCGCGCTTTCGGAAGAAGCGCTCTCGGCTGCAGCTGCCAGAGTTTCGTGCGTTTCGAACATCGCCGCAAGTTTGTTTTGCACCGTACCGTGCTCCAACTCGGTAACCACAGAGCGATACAGTGCCCACGATGCCCAGTGTAGCGGAAAGCTTTCGGCTACTTGCTTCTGCATCGCGCCTACCGAATTGTTGTCGCGATACTGCTTTTCGGCCGCATGCACAGTCACTAACAGAATACTGTCAAAGCGATTGAGTATGGAGTTCAGCTGCGTGTGAAAATGCTCGTAGCTGTCTAGCTCGGTGGCGCGGTGCTTAGTGCTGAAAATCAGCACTAGTTCCTTCAGCTCAGTCTCTAGTGCAGCACATTTGGGGGCCAACTCAGATTCAACGCGCAGCTTGTAAGCATCAAGCACGCTCGCCGCCAGCGGCAAAGCTCTATCGTCCGGGAAGCACAATTGCAGCGCACGCAGTATTGCGATGAAGAACGGCAGATGCGCAACCAGCAGCACTGACTCAGGATTGTGCACAATTCGGTACACCGCGTCTACTACGGACTCGGACCCAGTGTCGTTAAGCACTTTCAAAAGCTCGGACAACAAGCGCGGGAGAGCGTTACGCGCAAACCTTGAAACGTGTGCGAGTTGTCTGTGCAGTAAACCGTGGCGATAAGTTTCGCAACGCAGCTCAAACAGCCGCCTAAGTGCCTGCTCAACACTCAGTCGGCAACTTGCAAACATCGCCTGCTTCTGAGCAACGAATTGCTGGATTTTCAAAAGACTTGCGTTTACAGCAAGCAGTCTCTGCTGCAACCGCGGAAGCTTTGTGTTTCCGCGCAGTTGAACAAGCTGGTTAAGCTCCTCGAGTGCTTGGTGCACTAAGAACGTGTCGGCGAGCTCCTGACGCGCGACGGCAGAGCTCAGAAACTGTTGCAACTCGGCCGCCTCCTCAGCAAAAGTTAAGTCCAGGGCGTCAGCTGTCGCCTCAAAGAAATTCACGCTAATGCGCTCATTCGCGCCGTAAAACAGGTGTCGGCCAAAAGTCTCGTTCATCAGCTGGCTAACGCTGCGAAAACACGCGCAAGCCTGGAGCTGTCTTTCCAAAAACGCTTCTGCTTCGGTGTAGCGCGACCGCATGAAGACGTGCGGGTAGCAACCCGCTGCCACGGTAAACGCGTCAACGCTGCACTCAGCGCTCAATAAAATGATGAGCAGTTGCTCAAACTTCTGCAGCGCGCTCCGCGCGTCTTCGCATTGTTTGTAACTCGCGTACGGCTCCGGTTGCGCGCTGCTACAGAGCTCGTCGCTCACAGGTGCTAGGGCATGGCTAGAAGAGTTGAGCGACTGCTCCCACGTCATGGCAACAGTTTCGTCCTCGCGAGTCAACGTTTCGCCAAGAAGCTCAAAGTATTTCCGCAGCACAGAGCGTTCTGCATCATTGCATTGTCGCTTCGCAAAACTCAGCCAGACCGCTGCAAAATGTAAGTACGCAGTGGATACGCTGCCTACGGAGTGCTTCGAAGCCACGATGGAGTCAGCGACGCGTGCATAGTCAAACTGCGGAATGAGCGCGGCGAAAGTGCTGCTGTCGTTCAGCGCCGGCGCACGATGCTCGGCTTCGAGGTAATTCAAGCACTGCTCGCCGTTGTCCAAACAGGAAAACACGAAATCGCCAAGCTGATCCGCTGTAGATGGCACTGCGCTCGCTCGCAGCAACGCAGCCTGCGAGTTATCCTGCGCAGTGTTGATGAGCGCTAGTGCAACGGTGGCTTCGACAAGGTCTTTGTACGGCTCGAAAGAGCCCAGCTGTAGGTGATCCGCTGCGTTCGCATCCAACACGAACCGCACGTCGGCGGTGACTTGCTTCAAATTACGCAGATAGGCTAGCAGCGAAGCGGCCAAGCTTTCCGAACGCTGCAGCTCCTCCACTTGCACGGAGGGCAAGGTGTCGCTCCGCGAGGAGCATAGCAGGACGACGTCCGGCCTTGTTATCCGCGTGCCAAACCAGTAGTTTTCCATGCAGTCCGCCAACGCCGCGCATCTAACCGCATCCAATTCGAATTGCGCCGAGGCTTGTTGTTTCAGGTGCGCAGCGCTTTCCAACAAAACGTGCTGGATTGTGCACTGAGCTAGCATTATGACACAAACGTGCAGCCAGGAGAGCGTCAGAGCTTCAAGCTGTTCCTCGTAAACAAACTTCATAAACTGAAACGTCGCAGCAGCGTCGAATGCACGAGCACTTTTGAAACAGTCCGCGAATTTGGTGTGTACTCCGCGCGCAAGACGCAAGACTGCGCCGCAGCGCGCGTTAATCGCAAATCTCAAAGGAAACAAGCTGTGCAACTGGTAACGGCACAACCTATCCAGCTTGATGCAACTCGCTAAGCCGCTCAAGCACGCGGTGCTCCGCAGCTTTGCAACGCACTCACAAACGGTAAGCAGCGCTCGACTAGCGCTGGAAGGTTCCGTTCTATCCAGCAGGCCGAGTTCACCGAGATGCGAAAGCAGTATCCCGTAGCCGAACAGCGGGTCGCACCCGCTCTCTAGCACGAGCGCTAAGTGTTGATGCAGCAACAGTGACTTAGTGAACTGCGTGAGCTCAACCGAGCCTTCGAAGTCCTGGTTTGCGCCAAACACTGAAACGACGTCCTTCCCGGCTGCCCGTTTGTCCGAATGCAGCAGTTGCAACGCTGCGATGACAAACTCTCGGTGAACGCCGCTGTGCCGCTTCTGAACAGCAAAAGCTTCACTCGAACGCAAACTCCCGAAGAGCGCGATGCAATAGCTTTCTACCAGCGCCAGCAGCGCCACGTCAAAGCTGCGCACGTTGCCACAAGCGATGTCTACTGCAGGAAGCGCTTCATTGCTACCGAAGATGTAACTCATGGAGCATGACTCGATCAAATGCAAAGAAAGCAGAGACATCGAAGCTGGTGATTGCGGGTTGTCCAAACTCGGCAGATCTAAAATGCCAGCGACGTACGGGGCAAGACTGCTGCGCCGGCTGGACGCCGCTACGCCGGCGAAGTTGCGCAACACAACATGCAGAGACGCAGAGTCGCTCAATGCAGCAGTCAGCATCGCATAGCCAGTGTAGTACCGGAGCCAGTGCTCTGCGCAGCTCGGAGTGCCCTGCGGGAAGCTCGAGCTGACGCAGCGAGTAAACCAGTGACGGCATTCGCGATCCGGAAAGCATAGCAAACGCTGCAGCTCCGCAATGCCTGCCTCCGCAAACTGCAAAGTTAGCGCCGACGCAACGGAGTTCCAGAAAGTTTCGCGGCGCAACTGCTGTTGCGCGAGCGTCCAGCAAAATAGCACTAGGTCTCTCTGCGTTGCCGCAGACTGCCGGCCCAGAAATTCGCTGACTAACATGAACTCGGAGTCTGAATTGGTGCAAACAGTCGAGGCGGTAGCAAGGTAAGTTGCGAAGAGAACGCAGAAAGAAGAGTCAGACACCGTTTGCGCGAATAGAGCGCCGTTGCACTTGCGGTGAACAAGACACTGTGTCAAAAACCGCATCAGCAACACATTCGCTAACTGCAGATTTGACGAGAGCGCGGCAGAGGCTGCAACGGTGTCCGCCATCAGCAACGCAACAAGCGCGCGCACCTGGCAAACTGCGTGTAAAAAGTTAGTGAGTTGCTCTCTACGGTCCGCACGCGCGGCGTCAGTTGCAGTCGCGACAAGTACTTCCCTAACCAGCTCTGGTGTGGCGTAGTCGAATAATCTTCGTCTTGCAAACAGCTGCACAAAAGCAGCCGGATAGTCCTCAAGCGTCGAGAGAGATCCGGCGCTTTTCGCAACTGTGCAGCTGTCTAGGAACAGTTCTAGCAACAGCTCAAGGGAAAACCCAGCACTTTCCCGAATGCGCAGCAGCGAGAGAAGCAACGGGCAGTTGTCGATGGATACGTGCTCCTGCAAAAGGAGCGCGAAGTTCGCTAAAGCGTTCCAGCGACGCTCCAATTGCGCAGTAAATTCGTCGTTACGCTCATCGACGTGCAAAGCTTCCAGCGGCGCCAATGCACAAGATGTAGTATCTGCGTAAAAGTGGCTGACGCAGACCTCCGCGCTGCGATTTACCACTGCGTCGCTCAGGCAGGGAACACGCTGACTCGAGCACAAGAAGTAGAGCCGAAAGCCGTCGGCGCGCCGCAGCTCGACGCGCGAGCCACATAGGCTATTGAAATCGCACCGCGGATTGAACTCTAGCAGCGCATTCAATGAGTCGAGTATACCCGCCATGCAGTGCTCTGCGCCCATAATCGCCACGGCGTACCCGCGTTGATATGCCTCGTACAAAACGCTGGGTTGAAACTCAATGGCAGCCGCATCAACGCGGTAGTAACCCTCCAAGTCATAAGCGTCAGTGTAGGCGCCCAAGGTCACGGAACGCAAACGTTCTCCATGCAGCTGCCGCAAGTGACTGTAGACGATGCAAGGTCTGTTTCCGTAGAAGATGATGGGGAACGCAGCGTGTGACAACAGCGAAAGTCGAAGCGCAAACGCCGAGCTCAAGGTCGCGCTGCACGTCCACACGCCTTCGCTCTCCGGGCAAGTGGCTTGGTAGATCACCGGGAATAAATTTGCGTAACACCGCAGCGTGAAGTTAGCGCAGCAACCTTCAAGTATCGCGTCAAAGTGGCCCAGCCAGTCTGTGTTTACGCAACAGTGACGGTACAGCACGTCGATCGCGCAACATAGATAACGCTCAAACCGCGTAGAACGAAATTGCGTAAAACGCTGCGCCACGGCGTCCCGCCAAGAAGACGCTAACTGCACAATTTTCTTGAGCTCCCGCAAGTTCCACTCCTTGCCCTGAAGCAAGCCGTTGCGCGCGCACAAACATTGGCACTGCGAGAGAAAGTTTACGCAGAGCGCTACATGCGGCTCCGCGAGGTGCGCAAACAGCCGAGAGCCCAACGTGAGCAAGTCTTGCATTGAATAGGGTTCGAAACAAACGGTCAGCAGCCGGTTCAGAAACGAGTTCGGCAGCTTTTTGCGCCCGTTCAGAGTGTTCGTGCAGTTTTGCGCAGCAAACAAACGAAACTCGCGGTGCGGCGTGACACGTTCGCCCGTTTCGCCGACAAACAAGTAGTTTCTGAAGTCCAGCAAACTGTTGAGCCCTTCGAGAACCGATTGCGGCGCTAGATTCATTTCGTCCAGTAGCACGAAGTCGCCGTTGCGCATCGCCTGCAGAAAGCCTCCGGGGTTGAACGCGATGCAACCCCGCTTCTTACCAAAAGCGCCTACTAAGTCGGACATCTCCGTCTGCTCGCTCAGATTGATCCGATGCAGTCGCTTGCCAGTCGTCTGCGCAAGCCAGTGAACCACCGCAGTCTTTCCGACGCCTGGCGGTCCTTCAAGCAGAATGCACTGCGAGCCAGCAAGGCACCGCAACAGTCTCGCAACGTTGCGCTTAGCCACCGGCGTGTCAACACAAAAGTTGTATTCTCCATCGCACTGCTGATGTGCGCCGATGACGAACTTTTCAAGCATGATCCTGTGTTCAGCCACATAAAACGCATGCTCCGAAGTCCAGTCCAAGCCCGAGGCCCCGAAAAACGCTACGACCTTCAGGCACTCAGTCGCATCGAGCAGCGCTAAGCGATTGAACCAGCTGAGCGCATAAAGCATCGCTGAAAATTCGAATTGCTCAGCATGGTCTCCGCAAAACGCGCTATTCGCGTTGACAGCTGCGGCGCGCAGTGCGACGCCTAAAGTCTGCGACTTGTTTCCGAGAATACTCCCGCAGGCGCCACCATCCAGCAGCGTGGCAAGCTGCTCACTGAAAGCGCAGAGCTGCGCGTCAGCCTGCCACACGGCAAACTTGGTTACCTCGCGAACGCGCAGCCGCTGTAGAACTGCAGCGTGCAGCGCGTGGACAACTGCGTGAACCAGTGTTTCGGGCGATTCCGAAGCAACAGCAGTGAATTGCTCATACATAGCTGCGGCGAGGTTGATCCACGAAACGATCTCTCGCACAGTGCAAGCCTCGCTGTCGCAGATAGTCTGCAGCCTCAACGCTACGTGCGCAAAGACGCGCTCAAGCCCCACGGCAGAGCGCAAAACAGACTTCCGCGCAAAAGCCTTCGAAACGTAATGAGCACAAATTTCAAAGAGGTCAGCGTTGTCCAGTTCCGTCGAATCGATAAAGACCTCGAGAAAACGGTTGCGCAGCGCGTGAGACAACTCGCGCTTGCCATAGTCGCCGGCTGGATTCATCGTTGCGAACAGCCGGAAGTGCGGACTCACTGTGATGGGATCCGCGCGTTCGGGCACGTTCAGAAAGCGCCTCGAGTCTTCGAGCACAGAATTGATTCTTTCTAGCACAGCGTCGTCCGCCAAATTGATCTCATCAAGCAGGAAAAAGCCGCCAGAAACCAGCGCGTTAACGAGCATGCCGTCTTGCCACCTAAACATTTTGGAAAAAGCGCTCAAGCGGGCCAACAAATTCGCAACGCACTCGCTCTGCAGCCTCGACTTTTTTCGCGACTCTAACGGCGCGTCGCCAGCACTCTGACTCTGCGCAACGTACCGCTCCAGCTGCGCCTTCAAAGCAAGCACAAGCGCAGGATCGACGCTCTGCTGCGCGCTGTCGGTGCTGGACTTAAGAGCGGCGTCGATCCGCTCGAGCAGCGCAGCCTGCGCCTCACGCACCTGCGCGTCCGCCGACAAGTCGGCGTCGCACAATAACAACTCTTCGCGAAGCGCGACTAAGTCCGGAGCGCTCAGCACAGTTGGAACAAACTGGCCTATGATGTCGGCAACGTCCGTATTTTGGTGGCAGTTCAGCACGTACAGCTTCTCTTTGAAGCCGTCGCCGAAATAACGACGCGCCGTGTGGTAGATGGCAGACGTTTTGCCGATGCTCGTTTTGCCGACTATCAGCAACGGCTCATTCATACGCACCGCGTGGTCGCACATGTAAAGCAGGCGCTGCATCAAACGAGTGTTGACGAAGTCCGGCGCGGCTGTTGCAAATGTAGGAAACAGCAGCGACTCGAATAGCGGATCGGCGAGGGAGGGCGGAAGTTTCATACAGCGGTGGAGGATTTCAAACACTTGCCGCTTGGCTGCGCGCGAGCGCAGGCGCTGGCAGAACAACAGAAAGCCCGAACTGACGACGCTTTCGTCGTCACTCAGCTCGCACGCGCACCAGCGGCGCAAGTCGCGGAGCGTCACGAGCAGCTCGAACACGTTCGCGTCAGACGAGCGAAAAGTTGTAAGTTCGTCGTAAACCCGGATCATCTTGCTCACCAGCGAGGGCCGCAGCTGCGGAAATGAGCAGACCATCAGCAGTTCCAAGTCTCGCGATTCGAGCTCGGCAAAGCAGAAGTACACGAAGCGACTCAGCAATGCCTCCGTCAGCTTCTTGCGGCCGCCGTAGCTAGACGGGTTCTGCGTTGCAAAGACGCGGAAGTTTGGGTGCGCCTTGACGGTCTTGCCCAACTCCGGCACGAAGATCGAACGGTTGTCGTCCAGCACGCTGTTAATGCCCTCTAGCACGTCAGGCGGCGCCAAGTTCAACTCGTCCAGCACGATCCAGTGACCGTGCATCATTGCAGTAAGCAGCGGACCCGGCTTGAACTGAAAGCTGCGTCCCTGGGTCGCTTCGTAATGGCCAACGTAGTCTGCGAGCGAGAGCTGGTCGTGATTGTTGATTCGCACAAACGCGTGCCGCGTGAGCACGGCCAAGTACTCGACCATGCTCGTCTTGCCGGCGGATGTCACACCTTCCAACAGTACGGGCGTCTGTCCGCCCTGCAGCGCCACTAACAGCTTGCGAAACCGCAGCAGCACGCCCGGCGTGCAGACGTACGTCCGGTGAAAGCCCTTTGCCGGCTCAGGCCCGAGCGGCAGTACAAACTTGTTATCTAAGGTGATTTCGCGGCGCAGCTCGTCAACCTGCGCGCTCAACGTCAGCCGCGCCAACAACTGTTCCACCAGCGCGCCGCCAGCCAAATCGACGCGATAGTCCTCCCGCGCAAAGTGCGGCAACGCGCTTAGCGCATTCACTTTGCAGCCCAAATATTTCGCAGCCAGTTCTGCGAGCCGCAGCCTGTCCGCAGTTTTCAACGACTCGCTAACGAACACCAGGAACGTGTCTGAGAACACATTCACGACGTCCCGCCCCTGGTCGCGTGCTGTCAGGCGCTGCGTCGCCGCCAAGCAGCGGAACAAAACTCGCGCAGACAATTGAAAGTTTTCGTTCACCACTTCCAAGCTGCCGTCGAACAGGCCGCGTTTCACGGCGAGGTAGAAGTCTACAATGCGCGAGCAAATCGATCCGCTGAAGCCGGCGCTCGCGACAATTGCAGACACGTCGCTGCGCGAAACAGCGTCGTCAACGAAGAACTCTTTGAAGTAGACCCGTGCAATGGAAGACATGCTCGAGCGCTTGAGCCCGCCTGTGTATAACTTGCCGTGCTCGTCGAAGTACGCAGTTGGGTTCATTGTCGCAACCAAGCGAAAGTTAGGATGCACTTTATACTCGCGGCCAGCGTTTTCATGCACTACGAACGTTTCGCCGCTGCAGTGCAACAGCGGCAGCAGCCGATTCAGCACATCCGCCGACGCCAAGTGCAGCTCGTCTAAAACCAGAGTCTTGCCTTCCACTACGCATGTGAGCAGCGGGCCAGGCACAAAACGCGTAACCAAGCCTTCGGTTTGCAACAGCTGCAGCACTTCCTGTCGAAGTTGCGCTGCAGTATCGTTCAGTTCCGGGCGCGCCGCACTTAATCGATCCAACGCGCTCAACATCTGTGCTGCAGTATCGGCCTCGGCCGCAAACGTCTCTCCCACATTGCCGACGCTCAGACCCGCCGCTTCGCACACCTCCCTGATCCGGACCGCTTGCTCGCGCTGCAGCACAGATTTCGAGACCGGCGCTACGTCGCCTAGCAGGCCTGCTGCTTCCGTGCTGACGGAAAAGCTGAACTTCAGAAAGCCAGACTTCGCAAGCTTTTGCGCGAGAAACGTCTTGCCCGTGCCCGGCGGGCCAACCAGCAGAATCGGCTTGCGTGAGCGATAGTAAGCGTCCAAGCTCGACAACACGCTGTGCGCTACGCTGGTTAGTATGAAGTCTGCAGAGTCGATGTCTAGTTTGCGCCACACCGGAAACACCAGGTCGTTTACCTGCGCCTCTTCCAGGTCGGAAAACCCGAACGCCTGCAGCAGCACTTCGCGCACGACGGCGGCGCGCAAGTGCGCGGACAGATGACTCAGCAACACAGAGCAGATCATTTTCAGCACCAGAAGCCGAGCCTGTGCACTGATTAGCGACAGCTGGGGCCAGCGCTGGAAACGCGTCAGCGCTGCCGCTTCGCTCGACAACAGCACGATCAGGTTGCGTACGTCGCGACAGTTTACCAAGCGAATTTCCGCCGCTGCCGCGCCCAGCCGCTGACGTATAGCGCTCAGAACACTATTTACTTCGGGAACCAAAAGGGTGTTCAGATAGCGAAAAAAGCCAATGAACGACTTGTTCTGCCGCTCGATGAACTTGCACAACGAAAACGGCGGCACGTACTGCAAATCCCAGTCATACAGCAGCGAGTAAAAAAGCGAGTTGCGGAACGACGGCGGCGAACACTGCTTGCGCATGGACTCGGCTTCAATGTCGCTGTAGTCCAAGTGGTAGAAAGCGGCGACGCGAAACTCAGGGTCCACCTGCACGTAACTTCCCGCGCAGCCGAACAAGTCCAGCTGTCCGACGCGGAGCATGACGCTGAGCGCAGACACCACTTCGACGCTGCACGTGTTCAGCCCTTCAATTACGAGCACGCCGGCCGTCTGCACGAGCCGCGGCAACAAGCCTTGCTGCCACTCAAACTCTCCCTTGCCCTTGCACAACCAGTGCCCGAGCAACGACTTAAACTCCGCGTTGACATCAAACGCCAAAGCACAGATGCGCCCCTCGAAGCGCGGCAGCACTGAGCTCGGGTGCAAGCAGTAGACCGTGCCCCGCGGCGAAGCCGCGAAGAGAGCGCAGAGGTCGGACATCGCGAGAATGCGCCTCGCAGAAATTAATTTAATCCCGGTTATTGCCGCGCCTAGCTGCCTAGCTAACAAACCAAATCGCGCTGCACACACGGTTCACAAATCGGCTCTCACTTCGAGAGCGGCACATTGACGCTCTTTAGTCGAGCGTTGCGCAGCGCCTGCACGGCAGTCAGGCGCACCTCGCAGTCGCGCCCGAGTCGCAGATTCAGGTGCCGTGCTCCGCTGCTCCGCGTCAGCCACACGCCCGCGGCCCCTGCGTCTGATGGCTGCGCGCGCACCCGCTCCGCCCCGCCAGCCACGGCGTAACTAGACTCGAGCGCTGTGCCTACACTCGTCGACATGAACGAAAAGCGCGAGCTCTGTTGCTTGCACAAAGCTTCTCCATCGCGCTCCACGTGGCGCGGCTCTGGCCGCGTTGCACTGCAGCCAAACAAGTCCGTTTCAGCCGGCTCCGGAACCTCTTCGTACACGCTAATTCCTTCCGCCACCGGCGAGGACAACTCATGCTCCGCAAAGTACGCAACGGTTGCGTCCTGCCGCGCCTTCGGACTCTTCGTCGAGCTCTTGAAATCCTGCGGACACTCGCGTTTTTTGCGTGCCGCGTTTCTGTCGGCGCTGGCGCGCGAGACGCGCTTCGCCGCCTCCCGCTCGTCTGCGGCAAGTTCGACGGACGCCGTTCGCAGCCCCGTTAGCCGCGAACAGTTAGCCAAGCCGAACCGGTCGGAGTCGTGCGGCGCCGCTGCGCCGCTCGCGTCGGAAAAATTGTTCTTCTTCGTGGCTATCATTGGCGTCAGGAAACTTGACAAATCTTTCGCGCTGCTAGGCGTGCCGAGTTTGCAGTACTGCTGTCGGCGCGCGCTTTCGACGGACTCAGCCGCGCAGCAGTGCTCCGGTTCCGTTTCGCGCCGAAGCGTCGCCTCTGCGTCTGTTTCGGACGCATGCTCGTTTGCGCAACCCAACGGCGGCAGTTCGCAGCAACCACTAGCTTCGCAGAATCTTGGCCGCAGCATCAAAAACGCAGCCAAATTGTCTCTCGTGAACCGCAGATCCGCCTGCTCATTTTTGCAGCCTACCTACGTATACGCCTTTCGAAGACAAAAAATAGCGAGACATTCGAAACGATCATGTGATATTGCTTGCGAACACGCACGTTAATAAATCTAAAATAGTAATGTCTGTAATTTCGAGGCTCTGTAAGGCACCGGTGTTGCATCGCGCTGTGCCCTGAGCCGCCAAGTCTTCGATTCGATGCACATCTGCTCAGATCGTGACTTCTACCAGCTCAGCGAAGCAGCATGCTGACTCCCAGCTATATTTGCGTCTTGTCGCTGATCTGTCGCGGCTTCGCTCTCGATCTCGTTTCTGCAGGTCATCAGCTTTCTGCGCAGCAAAATGCGTTACGCAGCGGAACAGCTCACAGCGCGCGTCTGCGCAGTCGCAGGATTGCCGCTTTTCACGCAGCTGCTGAATCGCAATTCGTCGCGCCGAACTGCAAACTGCACACCGGCGCATCCAGCGGCAGCCGGTCAACTGAAATTCGCGAAAGGCCGTTTTCTGCAGCCGGCGCGTCACTGAAGCTGAGCTCAGAAAACAGCTCGCGTCCGCCGCCACGACTCACGACTGCCGCCGCAGCCACCCTCGCTCCGAACACACTCACCGCTGCGCAACCCAGCAACGAGCTCGTTGCCGCCGACAACGATTCTCAACCCGCTCACCACCGAACAGTCCTCAAGCCGCAGGACCCACTCATTGTAATAGAAAAGCGTGAAAGTACAGCTCTTGAGCCTTGGGAAACTCAGCATGCGGCGCTGTCGCTTTTGAAGCAAACGCGGGACCACTGTTTCGACGCTGAGTCGCTCGATATACCGCCGCATAACGTTAATGTCGTGCTGGGCCGCGAATCGTTGGACGCCGGCTCGAACTGCACACAACGGTCGTGCAAGCTTTTCCGGCTCGCGGAAGACGGGCCGCGTCTCAATCTGCTCGCTGCGGACTTATGCAAAGCGAATTCCTGCTGCTATCTGTACGCTATGGTGCGGCAGCAGCTGACACACGACAAACTGTCAGAACGCTCTGCAGCCAAGGTCGATCTCGACTTCGACGGTTCGAACGCGGATTGCAATTTACCAGAGGCGCAGGGAAATTTCCCACTCGCTAGCTTGCATCAGCCGAGCGCGTTGCAAGAAGAGATATTCAGCGCGCGCATCGCTGCTGAGGACAGCGAATACGAGGAACTCCGCGCGTGGGCGCGGCTGCTACGCGTCTTTGCAGACGCAGTCAAGCGCTGCTGGGCGCTAATCATCGCGTCTCGCATAGTTCGGCCTTTTCGCGCACAGCTAGCGCACTCGTTATTGCGAGTGCGCGGCGTGATGCGCGGCGCGGCGGATTGCGAATTCAACGCTGGCGAGCAACTGGACAACCACACACAAGGACAGTCGCCCGTCGTGGAGTGTCTAACGCTCGACGAGGGCTGCGTCCCGTACCTGGGGCTGTTCCCACACAACGCCAACCCTTCGAAGCTGCTAGGCACCACAGTACTGAACGCCGGCGCGCGCGTGGTGTCACACTCGCCTTCGGTACGCGGCGCGGCGCACGTGCTATCGAAGAACGACCTCGAATACTTGATCAGTCCTTGCCGCGATAGTGTCGAGGTGACGATTGCGTTCATCGAGGTCTTCCGCGTCGAACTGCTCGAACTGCGCTTCCTCGAGGTTTTTTCGAGCCGCTACTCGAAATACGCGCTGTACGGCGCCACTCACTTCCCGATCTCGTCCTGGAACTTGATCGCAGTTCTTTCGGTCGACACGCGGCGCACCACGCAGGTGTTCCGGCTCGGCGAGCACTGCGAGCGTGTGCGCAAGAACGGCTGCTGGTTCAGGTACCTGAAGCTGAAGGCCTTGAGCTACAACGTCATCCAGAACTCGAGCGTCTGCACCATCACGCAGATCAAGTTTTACGGATCGAACCAGCTGCAGCTGCTCGAGCGCGCGATTTCTAACTCGAGTGCTTCCAGCGCGGACGTCGAGCAACCGTCGCGCTCCAGTCTGCTGCAGCAACTGACGCGGCGCGGTTTCGAGCCCTTCGCCGCAATCGAGCCGCAGAATACGCTGCTGCCCACGCGCGCCTCTGCTGCACGCCCACTCGAGCAATCGCAGAAGCAACTGATGGCCTACGACGCATCACGCCTGTTTTCCGACACGTGCACGCGCTTCCCGTCCGCAGAGATCGCGTCCGTCGAGTCGCTGCTACACGCCACGAGCCAGACCCGCGCAGAACTCGCTGCCGCGCTCGAGAAGCTGGAAGCGCGCGCGCCGTCGGCTGCAGAGCACGCGCCCGGCCTGCTCAACGTCGTCGAGCGCCTGCAGCACCTCGAGAAGCGCACCGCCGCCACGCTGCAGCTGATCGGAAAAACCTACCAGCTGCAGCACGGCATGCTGCACAGCGTAGTCGCAGCGCAGAGCAAAGCGCAGGCCGCTGCCGAGCGCGTGGCCGCACGGCTGTCCACGCTGGAGGGCGACGTGTCGCAGGTGCGCGCAGGGCTCGCGCTCCGGCCGTTCGGCGCGCAGTGCGACGCGCTGTGGCGCGCGGCTCGGTTGTTTGACTCCGACTTCGCGGCCATCCGCGCAGCCTGCCGCGTCGGCTACCTAGACTACTACTCAGAAAAAACCAAATACACGCGGCGCCGCGCCGCAGACGGCGCGCGCTGCCTAAGCAGTTGGAGCACCATGTTCGCGAGCAGCTCGGTCGAACTCTCGGCAGTTAGAGAGTACGCGTTTGGACTAGCGCTCTCGCTCTGTCCGCGAACGCTGAGCTATGAATTCTGCGTCGCGCTGGTTCGCCGCGCGGCGCAGACAACCGGCGCCCGATATATGGCGGTGGCGCTGGAGACGGCGTATTTTGCACACTTATTAATCAGTGCACACACAGTTCATTTTGCTACTGCCTTCATCGCAATTGCCCTCGCCCGCAAATTTCTTAAATCTGTCGCTTGCAAAATAGATAATTGATGCCATGGCAGCGATTTAAAAGAAAAAGTACGGTGTTTGCAGCTTAGAAACCTCGCTCGGCAACAAAACGGTTTTGGTGGCATCCGCTTGACGTATGCGCTTTCTCTGCGCAGCGAGCGCTTTTACGGCGCTATGCGGCGCTTCAGAGCTGATGACGCGCGTTTTCGGCGACATCAAAAACTTCGCTTACTACTTCACGCTGCTGAGTGTCGGTGATCCGCCACAGCTGCAGTCCGTCATAATCGACACGGGTTCAACGATTCTCGGCTTTCCGTGCACGCAGTGCGGGAAGCAATGCGGCGAGCACTTGCTGCCCGCGTTCGATCACAGTAAAAGCCGAACGTCTTTCAGCTTTACCTGTTCCTCGCCGCTGTGTCTCTCGCACATGCGGACGTGCGACTTCCGCGGCGCGGGCTGCAGCTACAGTCAGTCGTACACGGAGGGCTCGCGCATTCACGGATACTTTCTTTCAGACTTGCTTGGGGTTGTGGAGTACCGGAACTCGCAGGTGTGGGTCTCGGAGCGCGTGCGCTTCAACTACATCGGTTGCCACCTCTCGGAGTCTGCGACGTTTTACACACAAAAGGCCAACGGCATCATGGGCATCTCGTTTCCGCGAGAAGGCGTGCAGCCGACGGCGATCAGCGCGCTGCAAAACATTAGTGGTCTGGACTCCAAGCTGTTCAGCCTGTGCTTGGCGGACGAGGGCGGCGAACTGGTCGTGGGGCGCGCACTCGCCGCGTACGAAGCCGCAAGCGGCGAGCAGGGCGTGACCTGGCTCGATTTTTCAAGCAAGCGTTCCTACAACGTGCTGCTGCAGTACGTGGCGCTCTCGGAGTTCCCCGAGAAGCCCAATATGCAGGTGTCGCCCGCCGCGAGCGCTCTGCGCGCCAAGAGCGAGTCACCTGCGCACCCCGCGCTCATCGACAGCGGGACGACATACACGTACCTGCGCAACGATCTGTATATCGAAGTGGAGAGTTACATTTCAACAATTTGCGCGGAGCTGGCACACAAACCGCGACGCGACGCGAACATCGTTTGCAAGACCGACGATTCGGACCTGATGTGCTTCCAGCTGCAGCTGGCGCCGCAGCAGAGCGCGTACGACGTGCTGCGCACGCTGCCGCCGCTCTTCGTCGCATTTCGCAATCAGCGGTCGCCGCAGCCCAAGTTGTTCCGCTGGGGCGCCGAGAGCTACTTGTACCCGCGCACGCCGAACTATTGGTGTACTGCCATCGACTCGCAGTCGCGCTCTTCAAGCGTGCTCGGGCTCAATTTTTTGAAGCAGAACGTGGCGATCTTCGACATGGCCGGCGGCCGCATCGGCTTGTACAACGCGAAGTGCCCGAGCTACTCGTTCCAAAAGCACGCGCCGCTGTTCAAAAGTCTCGTGGGCGAGACGCAGGCGCGCGCTTCGCTGCAGCAGCGAGTCGCACTTGCGCTGCGAGAGGCGCCCGCGCTCTTCGGCTTCTTGCGTCTGGGCATAGTCTTAGTCCCGGCGTATTTATCTGCATTGTTGCTCTACAAGATAGGAATCTCACACAAAATATGCAACACGGTGCTGAACTTCTACAAGCGAAAGAGCTAGCGCCGCGCCCGCGGGTTCGGCGCGTGCCGCGCCACGCAGCTGGATTACTTTTTGGCTGCGGCATTTGCTGCGCGCACCTTATCGCACGCAGCGGTCAGCAGGTACTGAATGCGCGAAGAAAGCATTTCTTGCGTAGACAGTTTGACCAATTTCGGTAAAATGGACTCCTCGAAGTATACAAATCGTTTCTCGTCGTTGCGCAGCGCGGCGTGGAACTGCGGCAGCGCTGCCGCGAGCGCCTCCAGCTGCAGCTCGTTCCCGGAAGCAATGATGCTCTCTGCGATGACAATCAGCACGGCGCTGCTCACGCGGCCCGTTTGCGCCAAGATGCAGATGAACGTGACGTTCGCGATCATGCTGCTCTTGTGCTTGATGAACGCTTCAAATTCTTCCTCTTCGTCGAGGCTAGGGTTTGGCACGTACTCCGCCATCGTATATTTTTTAAACGCCTCTTCGCACATCGCCATCAGAAAGTGGTTGAAGCGAATTTTGCCGTCGTCCTTGCTCGACGAAAACACGCTTTGTTTGCTCAAGTGCAAGCCATAGCGCGAGCAAAGGTCGGCGTACATCTCCAAGTAGTTGTAGTTCGTGTTGGCCTTCTCAAAAACAAGCTTCAAGAATTCGCGCGCCTTGTCGATCGAGTCTATCGAGAGGTCGACAAACTGCTGGTAAATGTCCTCGTACGACACAGGCGTCAGTTTGTTCAACAGCGCGCGAATTTTGCGGCGCAAGGCGATGCTGCCCGAGGCTACATTCGGGCTGCTCGGCAGCAACTCAGCAGCGCTGTTCAGTGCGACGTTCAGGTTGTCCATGTTGACGCCCTTCGGCTGCATCTTGCTCGGGCTGGCATCTTCGACGGCCGGTTCGTCGGTCTTGCGCGCCTTCACGCTCTCCCAAGACAGTTTTCCGTCGTCGCCGTCCTCACGCGCAACAGCGGCGCCGCTTCGGCGCTTGCTCGAGAAGATCGAGGAGTCAAGCATGTCGTAGAGCGCCTCGAGGGTGTTGTTCGAGTGTCTGTCGTGTCCAGCGCTGTTGCCCTGAAACACGAAGTCCGGAATCGCGTGAATGCGGTCATGCATTGAACCATTGTCCTTGCTGCGCAGAGCGGTTAGTTCGCACAACGAGTACACAACCAGCTCGCCGGAGTTGGCGGGCTGCTCGTCAGCGTTAGCAGTCGAATTCCTACGCGCGTGCCCTACATGCGGAAGGCTCGCCGCGTGCGCGACAGAAACGGCGGAAACAGCGGCGTCGGAGCGCACCCCGCTCGCAAGGTCTCGTTCCGGCTGCTTCCGGCTGCCGTCAGTCGCTGTCTCCGGCGCGCTGCCCTTGACAGCCGCAGTCGAAACGCTGCGCGGCACCTCGTCTGCCCTCAGCACCTTAGAAGCGCTGAGCTTCGCCGCAAGCCTGATGCACTCGGCGTAGCTTCTGCCCTTCGACTTGCTGGGATGCTCTGCAAAGCCATTCTGAACAGCAGGTTCCGTCGTCTGCGGTTTCACAGGCTCGCTCGGCGGCGCAGGCACCGAACTCATGCTCGGTCCTGACGGCTGCGCAGGCGCCGCGATGCAAACGGACAGAGCGCTTGCATCAGCAGATCCAGCAGCCGGCGATTGCTGATCCTGAGAAGAAGCACCGGAAGCGCCGCCAGCGGGCGTAGACGCAGTAGCAGTCTCTGCGGCCGCATTTTTCGAGCGCGCAGCACCGCGCCGCACGCGATCGGCTGCGTGCGTCGTGGACTTCACCTCTTCAGCCTTGTCCTCCGAAACAGCGGCCGCCGGCACGGACGACGTTTGAGCGTGTTTTCGCGAGCTCCTCATGATATCGCTGTACTTCGGCGCAGCGGCTTTGCGCGTTGCGGTGATCGGCTTCGCCTCAGCCGGTTCCGCCACCGGGGCAGGAGTCTCGTGTGGACGCTCCGAAGTTTCAGGCGCCTGCGTCGCCGAAGGCGTGAACGCGCTAGTGGGTTTCTGAACTGGCACGCGCGCCGAGACAGGAGCAGGCGCATTACGGAGTGCCCACAAGTACGATTTGGTGTCTGGCCGCTCCGCATCCTGCCTCTTTGCTTCGGCGTTCGCGACCGTCTCATTGTGTTGTTCGGGAAGCTGCTCAGGCGTAGTCCCGCTTCCGTTGTCCCGTGCGTGTTTTTGCTCAGCGGCGCCGAAACTGCGATGGTGGGATCCCTTAAAGTTTTCGCCGGTTTCAAGGACTTTGCCGGGTCGGTGGCTTGCCCGCCGCATTCCGCGTCCCGAGCTAGACACGTACTGGACGCACAACATGCTCCAGTCGCCGCCGTCAGCCCCGCCCTTCGCGCCGCCGTCCGGCAAGTTGCGCGACGCGCCATTGCTAAGTTTGTGGTGAGCGCGGTAGGCGTCAGACTCGACCTGTTTGTCAACGCAGCCAGAGTCTAATGCCACAGCGCTATCCGGAGACAACTTCATCTTGCCGTAGCCCGGCGCTTGGTTTATTCTGCGTCTCTCTCCCGTGCGCGGAAAAAACTCGGGAGCGTCCGGATTGAAGCTGAAGCTGGAGCTTGCATGGGCTGCCTTCGCGGCAGATTGGGCAGAATCTCCGTCCACGCCCATCTAATTTATAAATAACAAAAAACGGGTAAACGTTTCTGCCGTTAAAAGCTGGAAAGCCGGGCTGCGAAGCGCTTACTTGCGGTGAACGGCGGCTCACGCCGCAAATTGACAGTCCAGCAGCGCGATCGCAAGCGACTCAACCTCGTTCGCCGCCGCCCAGCCAGGCGGCGCGCTGATCAACAGCCGGTGAAACGCTGGGCCCAGTTCGTGGGCGAGCTGACCAAGTTTACGGTCGCGAACTCCGCAGTGGTATATGCGGCGCAGCGCCGCGTCCGTGACAACAGCGCGCAAAAACTGCAAAAATTTTTCAAGCTCGCACGCAGCGTGCGAGTCGACAAATTTCCTGTGTGAAAACTCACTCGCGGAAAACACTTCGCTCATCGCTCCTTCGAACGCTTCGAGGAACAGAGCAAGCTTGCAGCCAAGCAACACGTTGTAGACCGTGACGCAACACACCGCAGCCTGGTCCTGGATCTGCGACGCGCTCGCGAGCAGCGCGCGCGCGCAGCGCAGCCAGAACTGCAGCCAGGACTCATAAGCGGACGGCTGCGCAGCGGGCTGAAGCGCCGCGAGCTCGCCGACGCGTTCGAAGTTGCGCAGCGCGATCTTCTGCACGAGGGCGCGAGCGTCAGCAGCCGAGTGAATCAGCGCGCCCACACTCAGCGCCTCGACCAGCAAGTGCTCAGAGCCAGCTGCGCTCAGTGCCGCGAAGTTCTGTTCGAGCGCGGCGAACGCAGCAGCGAAAGAGCGCGTCGCAGGGCGCGTCGCCGCGCAAAGTCGCGGATGTTCGGGCGCGGCGCAAAACATCCGGTCGACTGCGTGCACTAGCAGTTCGCGCGCCGCCAGTCGCAGCTCTTCAAAGTCAAGCGCTTGCCGGTGGACGATGTGGTGCCGCAGGTCGACAACGAAGTACGCAACGCCTTCCTCAAAGCACACGACGTGCATGGCGCGCAAGTCGCCTGTGGCGCGCCGCAAACTAACGAGCGTGTCTACGTACTGGATCACGCCCAGCGCCAAACTCGCCACGGCGGTTTCGTGCTGCGCGTTCAAGCCGGCAACTAGAGACTGGCAGGGCCGCAGCCACACGTTCCGCCGGTCGAACTGGAGCAGAGTCTGCGCAAGCGCCAGAAACCGACTTCCGGCCTGCGCGTCGCCCGCAACAAATCGTTCCAGCAACAACCTCAGCCCAGCTAGGTACTCGTTGGCAAGCTGCCGTTTGGAAGCGCAGCGCATGCTGAGCTAGCGCTTATGCAGGAAAACGAAAAGCCTGCCGTTGCATTTTTAGTGGTTGTTTTTAATTTCCTGGTATTTTTTGTAGATGTCACGACCGCCGATATAGTTCAGGCCCGTCGGGCGGCCGCTCGCGGCGAAGTCGTAAATCACTCTGGCCATTTCGTTCGCGTGTGTGCACAACGCGCGCGGACTGCCAATCATGGTGATCAGAAACTTGCCGAAAGACTCGGCGAGCCGGCGTTCGTTCCTGCGCTCGCCCAGCAGCAGGCCGGGGCGGCAAATCAGCGTACTCTCGAAATTCTGCTCGATAATCGCTTCTTCTGACAAGCCCTTAATGCGCGAGTAAGCGAGGCACGAATTTTTGTTCGCGCCCGCCGCGGAGACCAGACTGAAAATTCGCACGCCAAGCTTTTTCGCGTGCGCCGCAATGGCGCGGTTCATTTCCACGTCGATCGCGATGAAGTTCTGCTTCGACTTCGCTTTTTTCTGCGTGGTGCCGAGGAACGAACAAACGGCTGTCACGTCGCGGAAGTGCTCTTCCGTCAAAGCGCTCGCGAGATTCTGAAAATCGAGACGCACAATTTCGAGCTTGCTCACGTCCGTGTCGGGGATGCAACTCGACGCTCGCAAAAAGCAACGCAGCCTTGCGTTGCGCTCGAGCGCGGTGCGCACAAAGGCCGAGCCGGTAAGGCCAGACGCTCCAAATACCGCTATCACTCCTGCCATTCTCTCTCTAAAATATTAAAAAATATTTGATTACACTACGGTGGTATTTGCACCTTTACGCTATGCTTCTCAAGAGCTGGCAAGACGCCGCAACGCATGACGAGAACGTCGCGCAGCTCAATTCGGCGTAAGTCTCGATCGCCTCGAAGCAGATCGCAAGCGAGCGCCGCCGTTGCGGGTGCCGTTTTGGGACTTAGTTACGAGACGCGCCTACTGGTCGCGCTGGGCTACTTCGTGTTGAACTTCGCGGTGCTCGCGCCCGCCGCAGCGTGCGTGGCCGGCGGACGCAAAGGCGTCGACGCGTCGCTTCTCGCGCGCATCACGCTGGCGCAGCTGCGAGGCGCGCTAGCCACATTTCTAACCGTTTGGGTGTTCAGTTACAACGTACGCAGCGCGTTCGCTGTCTAACGCTCAGCACCGCTCAAACGCGCGGAGAATGTCGCGAATTGGCGGACTAGCCTTCACACGGAGCGGCAGCTTTGAGTTGACCACGCTTCGTGCGAACGCTTCCCAGACGAGCGCAGTCAGCGCGTGGTTTTTGTCGCGCTTCGCTTGCGCCGCAGCGTACGCGAAAAGCAGCTGCTCTGAGCTGCAGCCGGGTGCGGCTTGTTCGAGCAGCTTTTGGAAGAGGCTAGCGTCCGCTGCATAGTAAAACTGCGGGACGGCCGACAGCAGGCTGCCGCGCAGTTCCATAAAAGCGGACTCGCAACAGAGCGCGTCGCAGCCCTGTGGCCGCTGCACCTCGCGCGCCTCGCGCAGCTGTGCTTTGCGCGCCAACTTGCGAAACAGAAACCGGACCAACTCGGTCGCGTCGACGCTGACAATGAGCTTCGCGTGGCCGAGGAAAAGTTCGCGCAGGTCGCAGCTGCCGATGAAGTGCCACTCGGCCAGGTTGACGCTGGCGTTTTCTTTCCACTGCGCGACCAGTCGCGCGCACACTTGCGTTTCGTCCGCGCCGAGCCGCGGCGTCGCCTGGCTGGCCGAGCCACCGCTCGGCAGCGTACATTGCGACAATTTTGGAGAAAATGCGGAGAAAAGCAACTTCAAAATGTCGTTGACCACGCTCGCTTCGTCGCTGAGAAAGAAGAACTTCTTTTTGGGGTCTGCGTTTTTGTCGAACAAAGCGGAGTGCACGCGCAGCTTCAGCAACGCAAAGTATTTGCTTGCCGCGCTCGGCGAAGAGTGCGCTGCGAACGCAGTGTTTAGCTGCTTGGTCAGCTCGGCCCACTCCCGTTGACAGCGGTTGATTTCGACGATGCTGACGTTGGCGCTGTACCTGGCGATGCCAAAGAAGAGCACGCAGCCCCACGGAAACTGCGCGTCGCGCACCTCGTTCTCGAGCCGCAATTGCGGAAACAGCGCGCTGCAGCGCTCGCCGTAACTCGCGCGCGGCGGTTCGGAAAACACCGTTTGCTGCGCGAGTTTACCCGCCACTTTGCGCTTCAGCGCAAACGCAGTCGCGGGGTTCAAACACGCAAAGTGCTGCAACGCGTCAACCAGCCGCGCTTGCTCGCGCTTCACGGCTCGCAGCGTCCGCACTGCACAGCGCGCGTGCCGCAGAAATAGTTTTTCCACTTCCACCGTGGTGCCGCACGGAGCCGCGACCTTCCGCTTCGCCACGCACGCGCCGTCAACGTACGTGACGCGCCAGGCGTCCGCGCAGTTGCGAGCGCGCGAAGTGATGTGCAGCTCGCCGACCGTGCTGAGGCAGAGCAGCGCTTCGCCGCGAAAGCCCGCTAACGCTTCGCTTGCACAGCTTTTCCGCGACTGCCCGCGCGTCAGGTCCGCAAGCTCTGCGATCGGCACTCCCTCGCCGTCGTCGGTGACGCACAGCTCGCTCAAGTCTTCGGTCGGCAGCATCACTTTGAGCGACGTTGTCGCGGCGTCCAATGCGTTGTCCACAAGTTCTTTGACGACGTCGCACACGTCTTTGTACAGCAGCTCGGCGCGGAGCTGCAGCACCGTCAGCGCGGCGAGCGGCTCGATGTTCTCGCCTGAGTCTTGCATTTCGCGCGCGCAGCGACTGCGAAAAGCGCAAAAATTCGCTCTATTATTGTTTTAGCGACGACCGCTTCAAAAAATGTCTTTCGGCGTAAACTCGATGTTCTTGAACAAATAGTTGCCGCACTCGTACGTGTGCAGTTTCAGATAATCGGGCGTAGCGCTGAGCGGCAGTTGCACGGTCCACTTCCGCACCACGAGTCGATTGATCACAGCCGTCAGCTCAGTCAGATCGGTGAAAACTTCAATGCGCAGCTCGTCTGCCGGCTGAAACTCTCCGACGCTTATTTCCGGCTCCAGCTCTTCGCCGCTAGAGTAGGACAGCGCGACGCGGTCCTGGTAAAACTTGAGCAGCAAACTGTGCGTCGCATCGCGTGGCACTTCCACGGCGAACATCGCGTCGGCGTTGAGGCAGCGACCGCTGACTGTCAGCCAGAAGTCTCCCAGTACGCAGCTAACGCCGGTCAAGCTCGCTGAGTGCAGCTGCCCCGGCTGATTCGACTGGCGCAGCTGCCGCAGGCCCGAGAGCGCGCGATCGTTGCCCAGGTACTCCGGCGTCCACTCGCCGCTCAACTCAGTGAAGCTCAGTGAGTTCGCTCTGAATACCGTCTTGCTACACGTGTTCGACGCGTAACGGCGCTTAAATTCACCGAACCCGTGAGCCTCGGCGCCTTCGCCGCATGCTCCGTGGTTTCGCACAAGGAGCTTCGACACGGTTACTCGCCGTGGCGCGCCTAGCGCTGCGACACCCATATTCGACACAGCGACAAAGTCGTCATCGTAGTACTGCGCGGAAACCGTTTCGTCGGCGTCGAGGGTCACTGTCGTCCTGAACAGCCCATTCGCAGCCACATGTGCTTCGAGATGGAAGCTTTGCAGTTCTGCTTCTCGTTCCGGCAGCTGCTGCTCGCTGCTCACCATGATCTCGCCGTCACTGCTAACCACGTACAAACCGACGAACTTCATGTCGCGCAGCGCGGCCAGGAGGAAGCGGCTGTTCTTCTGTCTGAGAACCAGCCCCAGCACTTCTCTCTCATCAGACTTTTCCACGCGGAATTCGGCGGAAATCGACCCGTTGAAGACTTGCGTTTCGAGCAACATTCCGGCCCACATGGCACGCTTCGGATCCTCGGATTGCAGCACCAACGCACTCGTGTTCGAGTGCAGGTCGAACCAAACGGTCGCCAGCATCTTCGACAAGTTGCTGCTCTGCTCGCTGTGCTCTTTGCTGCTCTGCTCGCTGCTCTGCTCGCTACTCTGCTCGCTGCTCTGCCCGCTGCTCTGCTCGCTGCCGCCGCCGCTCCGCGAATTCGCCAGCTCAACTGCAACTTTGTTTGTGTCGACAGACTCCAGAAACGTCGTTTGCTCAAGCAAGTATGTTTCCTTAGGCTTCGTTGCGCCCTGTGGAGATTGCATCATGATCAACAGCGGCTGCATGCTGGTTTCCTCGAGCCGAATGATGTCTGCGGCTAAATGTGAGTTGATTAGGTTCTGGAAGTAAAACTCGAACTGCTTCAACAGCGCGTTGTACGTCGAGCTGCTCGACTGCGAACGCTGGTCCTCGAGGTTGGCGAGCTGCCTCAGCTCGATCTCATGGGAGCGCAAGCGCGAAACCAGGTCCTTGAGTTTGCGCCGACTCGCAAGCGCGCCTCGAGTCGTGTCGAAGCTCGCCTTCATAATGTTTTCGAAAACGCGCGTTTCGAATCTGAACTCTGGAAATGCAGCTCGAATCGCGTCGTTCGTCGCGAGTCCGGCGAAGTACGACTCGCTGCTGAACTTTTTTGTGAGCGCATCGAAGAATGTCATGCGTTCATTTTTTTCTCGCAACAACTCAGTTTCCAGCTGCCGGTCATTCTTGCTCGCGTCGTCAGCTGAGTCCGCACCGAGGCGGAAGGAAATTGCGTACAACAAGCCTTCTTCGCTGGAGACCGTTGAACCTTTCAGCGCGTCGTCGCCGCTGACTTTGAGCTCCGCGCCCACATAGCCGCCGAACTGCTCCACCGCAAAGCTTTTCGCACCCAGCAACCCACGTTCTCTAGTTAGAAAGCTGACTGCCTGGCAAACCGGCGTGTCTAGCGCGAACAGGAAGCGTCCAGGGACCTGCATGAACTTCACCACGCCTTTCGGACACGGCAGGTTCGCGCAGACGAAGGTTTCCTTGGCTAACTGCGGCTCGCGGCCCTCGTAGGTGTCCGAGCAACTCAAAGTATGCACGGGCAGCTCGTGCGGCCTGTGTGAACTGCACATCACGTAGGCGGGTTCCGCTTTCTCTGCGAGCCGCAAGGCAGAGCTCTCGCAGTCGTAAAACAACCAGCCTGACTCCGCGGCTTTCGCGTCGAGCGACACCTCCGGTTTGTCTACCGTCGAAACGGGCCGGCAGTGCGCCTCTTTGGAGCGCTCGCACTTGCTCAAGAACACGGGCCGCGGCTCGACATACCGGCCGATCACGTACTCGCACTGTGCCGCCGCCAGTTTGACGCGATCCTCAAAGCGCTGCGGCTGCGAAAGCTTGAGCACGGCGCACAGCTGGGGCCACAAGCGTTCGTCGCCGCTCCGCAGCTCGTCCTCGCTCACGCGCGCCGCGTTGCTCAGCTTGCCTTCCGTGCACAAACCTTTCGCCGCGCGGTCGCCGTGCAGCGTCGGCGCGAAGTAGACCGGCTCCTCGGGACTGCACAATTCCTCGCTCTCCGCGGTGTCTTTCTCCGGCGCGCGCAGCGCCCCGAGCCAAAGCGAGCTCGACCAGAACAGCTGCATCTGCCGATGCCGCTGCAGCTGCCGCTCCGCGACGCCGATCATCGCGCGCACCGTGTCGCTGTCGGCCTTCAGCTCGCTGTGCAGCGCGACCCACTTCTCGTAGAAACGCGCAAGCGAGAACGCAGGCAGCGGGAGCGCCACAGAGTACGGGAAGAAGGTGTGCGCGGCAGAGCCGGCGTTGTTCGCCGCGCAGCTTCCGAGCCGCAGCAGCCGGGTCGCAACGACGACTTGCACTTCGCGCAGTTCGTAGAAACGGAAATCGCGCTTCTTGCCACTCGCGTCGTCCGCAACCAGCTGGCGCGCCGACGCGAGGTCAAGGTAGATTTTCATCGTTTTGTAAACGCGGTTCACCCAAAATTGCGTCCGCGGCTCGCTGCCGAAAACGACGTTCCGCATTTCCGAGGTTTTGCCTTGCGCGTCGAGAAACTGCACGCTGAAAGCGAACGGCGCGTTTCCCCAGAGCAAACTCACGCCAATCACGTTCTCGTAGCCTTCTAGGTCGACGCTCCACACGCTTCTGCATGAGCCGCTGCGGCACACGGAGACGTAGCGATCGACGAGCTCGTTCTGCACCTCGGGCGGCAAATCGCTCGATTCGGCTCCGTCGAAGCCTTGCACGTTTTCGAGCGCAACGGTTTTTAGTTCGTAGCTGCTCGCAGACTTCGGCGCGGCGAGGCACTCGTTGGTCAGCTCGCGCTTCCCGTGTTCCGCGCGCTTCGTCAGACGGAACTCGTTGGTGTCCGTGGGCGCAAACAACTGCTGCCCGGACTTCGGCTCCGTCAAGTGAAAGGTGTGCGAGTAGTTCAAGACGCGGCCCTGCACCGCGAGCGCGGGCGTGGCATCGACCTCCTTCAGCTCAAACACGTCGTGTGCGTCGGAGCGCGCGATCGACCCCACGCACTCCAGCAGGTACAGCGCGACACCGCCGCGCGAGCCGGTCTCCAGGTAACGCACGCAGTACTCCTCCTCGCCGCGCGAGCGCACGCCGCTAACCAGCGCAAAGCCACGGCTGAGGTCGGGCAGCGCGCCAACGAACCGCAGTCGCGTCGACGCGCTCAAGCTCAGCACGACTTCGTCCGTCTCGATCGGCTCCGCAAACCGCACGCGCCGCTTGTAAGTCTCCGGGAGTGACTCGCACTTCACCTCGGCGAGTCCCTCGGCCACCATGACCTTTGGACAGAGGTCGCGCACGTTCGACCAGATCACGAGCCCTGTCAGCCGGGCGCTGCGCGCAAGTTGCAGCCTGATGACGGCCTTGCGACTCGCGAACGTGGCTTCGTCGATGTCCAGCAGCGCGCTGCAGTCCGCGCGTTCCACGGGCACGCCGTTTGCGGTGCGGCGGTCCGGCTCGATGGAGCGCGAGTCGTACTCCGCGACTTCCGCGCGGCACGTGTCGAACACGCGCAAGCCGAACTCGTGCAACCGCAGCTTCGCCGGAGCCAGCCCGCCGGCGCAGAGCGCGCTCACCGCGAACAGCGCGGCGACAGCTCGCATTTTTTAAAATGCCCCTGTGCGCTGATCGCAGAGATGATCAAATATCGAAAATTAAATAGAGAGTCTCGCGAATCTCGCGGCTGCGCGCTCAACCCGACGGCAGTGCGGAGCAATCCGCGTAGACCAGCTCCCGCTGATCGTAAGGCACGGCCAGCGAAATTTCCTCCACCGGCCGACACCAGTTGAGCAGCGCCTGCACCAGGAAGATCACGCTGTAGGTGAAAATCAGCAGAATGCTGCCCGCGCGGCCGTCCTGCGCGCGGCGGCGCAGAAACTCCGCGAGCGAGGTGCGCTTCGCGTCCACCGCCATGTCGTAGACCTTGCAGGTGCGCACGGCGACGTCCTGCCAGGAGTAGAACTGTTTGGCCTCGTCGTGGATCGCCCACGGGTCAAGCTCGCCGTTCTGCACGCGCGCGATCGCGTCGCGCGTGCGCTCGAAGAGCGACTCGACCGTGCTGTCCGCCAGCAGAATCATGTGCCGCGGCAGCACCTCGCGCACGCCGCCCACGTTCGTGGAGATCACCAGCAGCCCGCTGCACGCGGCCTCCAGAATGCCAATGCAGAACGCCTCCGTGAAACTCGTGTTCAGAAAAACGTGCCCGAGCTGCAGCGTCTCCTTCACCTGCGAATGGTTCAGACTGCCCAGCAGAAACACCTGGTCGTGAAGCCCGTGCCGCTCGCGCATCTCTTCGAGCACCACGCGCTTCGGCCCGTCGCCGCCGATGTAGAAGCGCAGCAGCTTGCCGTAGCGCTGGCACAGCAGCGGAATCACGCCGCATAACAAGTCGGTGCCCTTGCGGTAAGTCAGCCGGCTGATCGAGACCACGTTGATCTGCGTGACGCCGCGTACGGCGCCGCGCGCGCGCGCGCCAGCCGGCCGGAACAACAGCGGGTCCAGCGCGTTCGGAATCACAAAGATTTTCTCGGGCGCGATCGTGCCGCGCAGCGCGAGGTTCTCTTTGTTTGTGTGGCTCACGCTGATGAACGCGTCGATCGACGCGTAGCAGATCCGCACGAGCTTATTCAAGTGGATCGCGCCGACGCTCTGGAAGTCGAACAGCGAGTGGTCCGTGAAGACCAGCGGAATCATCAAGCCGACGGAGTGCAGCCCCACCTGCAGCGACATCGCCGAGGACGTCTGGTGCGTGTGGATGATGTCCACGCCCTCGCGCACGCAGATCTCGCGCAGCGGCCCGTACAGCCCCAGCAAGTCCGCCCACACGCAGTTCTCGTACATTACCGGAAAGTCGTAGTAGTACATCTTCATCCCGTTATACATGTGCCGCACGCCCGAGCGGCAGCCGCGCATGTGCGAGAGCGCGACGACCTTGTGCCCCGCGCGAATCAAACACGTCGAGAGGTTGTAAATGTGCGACTCGATCCCGCCGAGCCCGGGGAACACGAAGTCGCTGACCATCAGGATCGTCAGGCTGCGCCGCGGCGCAGCGGACGCTTCGGCTGCGCGCGGCATGCGCCGCGCCGAAAAACCTCGCGAAGCGCGCGCCGCTAAACGGCAGGCGCGGAGCGCTCTGGGTAGCGCTGAGCCGCAGGCATTGATCGCCGTAATTACGCAATTTCGAAAGAGTAAATTCCGAGATTCGATTTATGGGCAGCAAGACACGGCAGTACGTACTCGCGACCTCCGTCGGCCTCGTGACCGTTTGCCTGTTGTACGGCATCGTGAAGGCGCACGTGCGCCAGTCTCCGGACGCGTCGCTGCGCGCGGAGCTGCCCGCCGCGCTGCGCAAGGCCGCCGCGCAGCTGCGAGCGCGCTTCGGCGGCGCGACGACCACGCCGCCCGAGCCGCCCGCGACTGGGCTGGACCGCGCGACGCTGCTGGCGGTGCTCGACGAGCTGATCGAGTCGCGCACGAAGACGCGAGAGCTCGAGGTGCAGCTGCTGCAGCTGCTGATGACCGGCGTGATCAGCGACCCAGCTGAGCTGTACGAGCGCATCGCGAAGAAGCTGCCGGAGAGCGTGCTCGCGAACCGCGGGCTGTCGGAAGCGGAGCTCGAAGAGGCGATCACGAAGTTCAACGCGGACGACGAAATCTACGAAAAGGCGTTGTGGCTGGTCGACGGCGACATGGAGGAGGCCGCGACGATTGCGCGCGCCGAGCCGCTGGACCTGTCCGCCGAGCAGACGCTCGCGCTGTACCGCGACCAGTTCGAGTATTTGCAGGAGGCGCAGCGGCTGCTGCGCGAAAAGGTGCCCGAGCCACGGCGCCGCAAGGACGCGGACAAGGCGTTCGCCACGATTTTCGTGGACTGGCAGCTGCGCAAGCTGCACAACTTGACGGTCGCGGAGTACTGCGAGTTTTCGGACTTGCACGAGGCGGCGCTCATGGAGAGCGACGAGTACACCGAGTTGCACAAAAACTTTTCCGCCGCGCTCGAGAGCCTGTGAGCGCTACTCGGCGAACTGCATTGTGTCCTCTTCGCTGAGCTCGCTGAAGAGCGCTAGGGCGTCTTCGGACTCTTCGCCGAACAAGTCGCTCTGCAGCGCGCTCGGCGCGGGCGGCGGCGCGGGCGGCGCCGCCGCGGGCCGCCGCGGTTCCGGCTGCGGTTCCGGCTGCGGTTCCGGCTGCGGTTCCGGCTGCGTCCGCTTCATGACCTGCGAGAGCAGCCGCAGTGCGACGCCGGTCTCGGCGCGGTCCACACGCACGCGGTACACATTCGCCTTCAGCGGCGGCGCGGCTCGCGCGGGCGGCCGTGCCGTGAACGGCTCGCCCTCGCGCGCTTCCGCGTTGTGCAAGCTGTCGATGTACTCGGCGTAGACGTCGACGGGCTCGTCGTTCTTCGCGAGCTTTTTGTGGTAAAAGGCGTGGCAGTTGTTACACTCGAGCTCGCCGACCATCGTCTTCCAGTTGCTGCGTGGCGCGCGCGCGGACTTACAGCGAGACACTGACGGAGTTTTTGCCGCCGCAGAGTTGGCACTCGAATTCTTTGCTGAGCGTCGGCTTTCGCGGGCGCGCCTGCGGCTTGCGAGACTTTTTGCGCGTCATCGGCCGCCGGCGAGCTTCGAAGTCTCGCGCAGCTGCACAAAAAGAATCTAATATTTATGAATTTCGGCCGCTGCCGCGCTAAAACGCAGACTTCTTCGAAAGCAGCCGCTTGATCGTGACGAGCTGCAGGGCTGCAAGCCCGATGCTCAGCGTCAGCTCCACAATGAAAACCAAAAAGGTGCGGCTCGTGATCTGCTTGATGACCGCCGTCTGCGCCATTTTGCGCGACCAGTAGAGGCTCGACTGCATCTCGATGCGCGACAGCTTGTGCTTCAGCGCCTTGATTTTGGTTTCCATCGACTCGACGTCCAGCTGCGAGAGCTGCTTGTCGTAGCCCGCGCCGATGATCAGCGTGACGAACGTGCGCCGCGAGTGGTTCAGCGTCTGCACGTCGAAACGGTACACGCCGCTCTCCTGCGCGGTGAAGCTGAACAGCGTGTTCGCGCCGGAGCCGTGGTGCACTCTCTTGCCGGAAGGCGCGACGACGCGCAGCGCGGTGTTCGAGAACTCTCCTTCGGAGTTGTCGAACGCGCCGCCGCGCACCAGCGTGCCGACGGCGTCAATCTGCTGGTAGAACTCCAGCTGCTCGCCCGTGCCCAACTTGAACGTGACTACCATCTGCGGCGTGAAGTTCTTCATGAGCACCGCCCACTGCGACACGAAGTCGTTGTTACCGTCGCTGACCACCTCGTCCAGCTCGCGCAGCAGCTCGCTCTCGTGCTCGGCCTCGTTGAACACCGCGTCGCGCGGCGCCGCGCCGCTGGCGCCCGCCGGCTGCGCCGCGCGCGCCGCGCCCGCCGCGCGGTAG
>NW_020873735.1:597846-612712 GCF_001901225.1 Dermatophagoides pteronyssinus
TGCTACCGCTTGCATTACCGCTTGCGCTACCGCTCGCGTAGTAGCGCTGCGCGCCGTCGGTCACGGGCGCGTCCGCCTGCGGCGGGCTCGCGTAAAAGCGCGCGGAGTCGGCGCTCGCCGCACTGCCCGCGTGGAAACTCGCGTCGACGCTCTCCGCGCGCGGCGCGTCGCGGTAGTTCTGGTTTAGCACGTTCGTCGGCATGCCGCTCTGCGCCGGCGGCACGGCCACCACGGACGGGTTGGCTTGCACCGCGCCGGCGACCGCAAAGGCTGCAGCCTAGCTGGCGTGCCGTGGGACCTACCTTCAGAAGTCGCGTCATTTCGGGTTGCTGCTCGACGCGCACTCACGCCTCGCAATCCAGATCGGGCGAAAAATGAAATAATAGACACGCATTTAACAGCTTTTAATACACTTTTTCGGAATTCAGTTCTCGCTCGGCCCGCTGCATGACGAAATGCAGTAACTGCAACAAGCCTCTCGAGTCCGTAGAACGCTTCCTGCCGGTCCAGCCCCAAAACGCGAGCGACGTGCAGTCTGCGCCGCTCTGCGCGCCCTGCGCAGAGCACTTTTACAGCGGCGCCGCTGCAGCACCCGGGCACAGCTCTGCGACGACGTACGCGCACCTCGACCGCGCGCCCGTGTACAGCGCCGCGACGCTGTACGCGACCTGCAACTCGCAGCCCTCTGCGAACGCCTACCCGCCGCTGCCGGACTCGCAGCCGAGCGCACCGCCGCTGTACAGCTACAAGCACGTGACGCCGCCGGAGCTGCTATTTCAGCCGCGCGAGCCCGTGTCTTCCGCCAACTACGTGCCTCCGGACGCGCCCGCCGATGCGGAGGGCCGGCCGAATCGCAAGCCGCACAACATCCTGCTGAAGAGCTTCGCCTTCAACCGGCTGATCGACGAGACCAACCCGCTCGGCATCTCTGCGCTCAAGCACCACTTCCTGGCTGGCTGCCGCGCCAGCATGTTCATCATGCTCGTCGGACTCGCGGGCGCCATCGCGCTCTTGATCTACTCGCACGCAGAGGCGCCGCTCAAGCGCAAGACCTTGCGGCGTCTTTGACCGCGACTCAGTTTTTCGTCTTTTTCGGCCGCAGTGGCACGACATAACGCCAATTATTTTATATCGGAACTTAATTCGACAGCCCTAGGTCATGGCAGGCGGCCCGAAGAAGCACCTCAAGCGCATCGCTACCCCCAAACACTGGTGTCTCGACAAGTTGAGCGGCGTCTACGCGCCGAAACCGAGCGCCGGCCCGCACAAACTGCGCGAGTGCGTCCCGCTCGCCGTGCTGCTGCGCAACAAGCTGAAGTACGCGCTCTCGTACGACGAGGTCAAGCTGATCGTCATGCAGCGGCTCATCAAAATCGACCAGGTCGTGCGCACGGACCGCCGCTTCCCCGTCGGCTTCCAAGACGTCGTCAGCATCGAGAAGTGCAACGAGCACTTCCGCATGCTGTACGACACGAAGGGGCGCTTCGTCGCGCACCGCGTGAAGCCTGAAGAGGCGCAGTACAAACTGTGCCGCGTGCGCCGCGTCGAGATCGGCAGCAAGGGCATCCCCTACGCGTACTTCCACGACGGCCGCACGCTGCGCTACCCGCACCCCGACGTCAAAGTGAACGACACCATCAAGTACGACCTCGCCAACAAGAAAGCGCTCGACCACTTCAGCTTCGGCGTCGGCGCGCTCGTGATGATCGTCGGCGGCCACTCCTGCGGACGCATCGGCACCGTCACCGAGATCAAGTCCACGCCCGGCTCCAAGAAGATCGTGCACTGCGCCGACGCCGCCGGCGCCGTCTTCACCACCGTCAGCGAGAACGTGTTCGTCATCGGCTCGCAGAACGTCAGCGCCATCACACTCGAGGAAGAGAAGGGCGTGCGCAAGAGCATTGTCGAGGAGCAAAGCAAGCGCTACACCGTCTTCGCCTAATTTTCGTAACGCAAAACTTTTATTTCCCAGCGAACGCCGAGATGCCCACGCAGCAGTGGGTGCTCGAGCTCGTCGACGCCGAGGGCGTCAAAGAAATCCGACTGCCCGACCACTTCGAGTTCTGCGCGACGCTGTGCGCACAGGGCGAGCGCCGGTTCGGCGTGCGCTTCAACGGCTTCGACAAACACGCGATGCCCGACAGCCGCGGCACCGCCAACTTAGTTGTCGGGAAAGCCTCGCTCAACGTCGTGCCCTTCAGCAAAACGCAGCTCTACGGCCGCGTCGCGGAACGCGGCGCGATCGCGACCTTCGAAACGCGCCATCTGGCTCTCGAGGAAATCGAAAAGCCGCGCAGCGCGACGCTGGTCACGACCGCCGGCGCCTGCCTCGAAGACGTGGACCTCTCGCGCGAGTTCGTCGCAGTTTGCCCAAAGACCAACGCGCCCGTCTACGTCCCATCCGTCTTGAGCAAGGTACGCTAGCGCGGCTGCCGCTTCGCGCCGTGCCCGCCAACTCCTGCGCCGCTGCAGCTAGCGCCCCGCGCGGTCTGCAAAACGACCGCTGCGTCTCTGCAAACCCTTCTGTGCTGCTGCTCCCCGCGCTCCGCGCGACACGGCTCGCGAACGTTCGCTAAACTGCGCTTCGCGCTGAGCTCTTCAAACCACTTTCCAAGCTGTTCGCCAAACTTTGCTCCGAGTGCTCTCTGAGTCGATCCCTAAGTCTCCTCTGCATTGCTTTCTGCGTCGCTTTCTGCGTCGCTCTCTGCGTCGCTCCCTGGGTCGCTCCCTGCGTCGCTTCCTGCGTCGCTGCCTGCAGCAGGCACGCTGATTTTCCGTTTGCTTTGCGCGCCAGATTCTGACTCGCTTTCGCTACTGCACGCCGCTGGTTCAAACGCGTACGCATCACCATCATCTTCCGATCCGCTTTCCGCGCCAGAACTGCCGCCGAGCGCGTCCGCTTCTTCGTCGAAGTCGGAGCCAAAAGAGTCAGACAGCTCGTCGCCGCTCGCGCCAGCCGCTTTCAACTCTTCGTCTTCCGACAGCTCCGCCTCGTCAGACTCGCCCTCTGGTCCGCTCGCGTCTTCGCCGCTCGCAGCCTTCTCAACTTCCTTAAAGCTGAACGTCTCGAGGTCGAGACTCGCGGTCGGCTTCAGCGCAAACTCCAGGTAGTTCTTAAACGGCAAGTTCGCGCACTGCCGCTCCACGCTCTCCCAGAACGCACAGCAGCGAGGGTTGCCGAACAAAATCACGAGCGCGTCGTCGCACGGCTCTTCGCTCGCGACCCGCTGCTTCACAAATTGCGGCACCGTCTGCCCCGTCAACGCCTGGAACACGCAGCACCCGCTCAACATCTTGTTCAAAGCGTGCGCCGAAACCGCAGCGCGCATTGCGGCCGCAAAAGCCGCGTCCGCACTCTTCGCGTCGATTTGCGTCAGCACTGAATGCAAATAGTCCCAGCCCGTCAATTGATACGCGTAGTTCCCGAGGTCGACCTCGGCGTCCGAGTCGTCTATCTCAAAGTCGTCGCAGCAGCTCTCGCGCATCTTTTCCGCCGTGGCGCGCAGCGCCGCGACGAAGTCGCGCACCACGCTGAACACGCTGCTCTGAAACAACGAGAGCTCCCAAAATTTGTCGTTGAAACTCTCAATCGCTTCCACGTTGTAGCTGCTCAGCGCCAACGGCTCACCGCTGCGCTCAATTTCCTTCCCGCCGAGCGATTCTGCCACCCACTCGCCGAGCAGCGACTCGTCGCTTCGCAGCACGCGCGACACTAGCGCGAGAAACCCGATTTGCTCCGACGCCTGGTCCATCGACGAACAGCACACCGCCAGCCGCTTCATCAGCGCAGCTTTCGCAAGCGCCGACAGCCCATGTCCAGCGATCAGCCCGGTGCAAATCTTCAGCCACACCGCCGCCGTCTTCTGCGTAAACAGCGAATGCCTGCCCATTTTGTCGTGCAAGTTAGACACGAGCGACACCGACAACTTGTCGTGCGAAATCTGGTGCGCCTTCAACAACAAGCTCCAGCCCTGCAGCGCAGCCATCGGCGGAATGCGCGAGTTGCACGCCTCGAGTTGCAGCCGGCACAGCTGCTTCAAGTAGCCGGCCGCTTTTTTGTTCAACAGCTTCTCGCGATGCGCCTCCTCGAAGCTTTGGAAGAAGGGCAGCAGCCGGCGCACGCCCAAAAACAGCAGCCGAAGAATTGAAGAGCCGAGCACCGAGTACGCGATACCGAGCAACGCGCAGCCAGCGCTCGAACTCAGAACCTCAGAGGCGCGCGATTGAAGCTCTTCCGCTTCGAGCTTGTTCTTCTCGAGCTTTCTGCCGAGAGCAAGGGCCAACTTTGTGCGCTTCGCCAGCGCTTTGAAGTCCGGCTTTCTGTATGCCACCTCCATCATACGCACGTAGCAACCGAGCTGCTGCACGCAAACTGCGTCGTTCGTCGAGTGCACTATGTCGTTGAGAAACTGCAGCAAAGACGTCAGCCGTGCGTAAGCTTGCGCGCCGCCTGAGAACTTCTGTGCGTTCTCCAACGCGCACGCCTGCTTCAGCTGTCGTAGCCGCTCTTTGTACTTGCGCTTCACGCGCACTGTGTCGAAGCCGGCCTTTTGCGCCAAGTTGTGCAGTGCTAGACTTTGGTCGACTTTGATCGCGTACACAGCGTCTTCAATCATGCGACAGGCCTCGCTCTTCAGCGCAGGATGCTCCGACAAAAACTTGCCCAGCATCAGCTTGACTTCGCCAGCCAACTTCGGTTTCGGATCTCCGAGCGCGCCGACGATCAGTTTCAGCAGCGCCATCCGTTGTTCTTCGAACTGCAACATGCCAATCAACTGCCGGTACGCAAGTCTGCGCACAAAATCCACGCTATCGCCCATCGCAGCGCGGTAGAACTGGAACAGCGCAGCCTGCAGCCGCACGCGCAGCTCCGCGAAGCCCAGCAACACCAGCAGCTTGAGCAGAGCGATGTCGTTCAAGTTGAAGCCGAAGTACGCCAGTCCGACTTTGCTGCCGCGGCGCACCAAGAACCGCTGCAGCACTGCCGACTTCTCGAACTGCAACAAAGCGTCGGCACCGTCCGGCGCGCGCAGCGGCGGGACGGGCGGGTTCGCGAGCAAACTCTTTTCGGTCCACAGTGAAGCAGCCGACTCCATCAGCGCTTCTTTCTCAGTGCGGTTTTTGCACGAGCAGCGCTCGAGAAAAAACTCGACGCAACGCGTAGCGAGTACGGGATTGTTCTCAAACAACAACACGTTCGAAAAGTAGCGGTCCTTCAGCAAGCCCGTCTCCACCATGCTACGCGCCCACTGAATTTCAGAACTCTCGCCCTCTAAACTATCTAGGTAGCGCGTCGCGACCTTTTTGTTCACTTCCACAGCAGCACGGCTGAAGAAGTGCGCAGCCAACTGCTCGGACGCAAACCAAAACTGAATCTCTTCTGGAGCGGCAGCCAACTTGTCGAGCAGAATCTTCAGCAGCGCCGACCAGTGAAACTTCGAGAAGTCAATGTCCTCGAAATACCGAAACACCTCTGCCACCACGCGCGACTTGACCTGCTCCACCATTTTGCGGACGCTCTTCTCTACGGCAGCGACGCTTTCCAAACACTTCGCGGCCTTTTCGCCGCGCCGCTCCTCAACAGGCGCGTCTTGGGCGGCAACGACAGACGTCCGAGCCGCTTTTCGTGCGCTCCTGCTGTCTCTTGACATATGAGAGTCGCTGCACGCAGCGCGAGTCAACAGTAGCAAGAGAACGACGCGTTTTGGAGGATAGAGCCTCGGCTTTGCGTTTTCGTAATATAGGGGATTTTACGATTTATTATGAATAAGGTAATCGGCGTAGTTCGAAGTAGCTTGCTGGCTTCGCCATGGCTGTTCAGTTTCTGTCGAGGCGAGTTCAACCCTGTGCAGCTTACGCTGACGACGCACACGGATATCAGCTTTACGCAGTCTTTCAAGACTGCTCTAGACAAGACGCCAGGACTCATTTATTACCACTTCAGCGGCCGCGCGGCAGAGAACCGCTTGAAGAACATTTTGGAAGAAGTGTCCAAACTCGCGTACGGCTATGCACACGTCGGCTCCGTCAACTGCGACAAGTGGAAGGCACTGTGCGACAGCGAGCTCGGCAGCGAGCCACTCGATAAGGCCGGCGCGTTGTACCTATATCCGACTTTCCCGATGCCCAAACGCTTAATCACAAACTGGGAAGCGGAAAAGCTCGTGAAGCGGCTGCAAAAACTGATTCCGGCCGCTAAGCTGCGCAGCATCAGCGACGAGGCTGAAGCGCGCAAGTTTTTGCAGGAAGAACCAGGCGTTCCCAAGGTGTTCGTATTCACGAAAAAAACCTCTACGCCGCCAGTGTTTTCCTCGCTGATTTCAAAGTTTGACGACCGAATTAACTTCGCCTTGTGCGCCTCCGAAGCAGTCAGCGAGAAACTCGGCGTCAAGCCTGACCAGTGGCCTGCCATCGTACTAAAGAAAGGCAGTCAGAAGCTTTCCTCGCGAAACGTAGACGTTTACCGCGGCGAACTGAAGTACGAACCGTTGTTCAAGTTTCTCAACCTGGCTGCCGAAACGTTCGTGAAAGGCGGCGGCTACGTGTCGAGCGACGAACTCAAGTCAGACCAAAACTACAAGCCCTGGCTGTATGAAGAAATTCCAGAGGTCACCGCGCGCTCGTTCAAAGAGATCTGCAGCAAAAGCCAAAAGCAGTTCTGCATCATCTTCGTGCTGCAGTCTGCAGACGAGGTCGAAAAACTGAAACCGCTCGTGCGAGAGGTGCGCAAGAAATACTCCAATTCGAAGAACAACTACAAGTTCATGTGGCTTTCTACTGCACTTGCGAAGTTGAACGACCTGCACCAGTACAGCGTGATCGGTCTGCGCTCGCAACGCGGCCGGTACACTTCTACGAGCGACGCAGTGAACAGCGATATGCTCACGCGATTTTTAGAGACGATCGAAGCTGGCGCGTCATACGCCAAGATGCCCGACTTGACGTTCGAGAAAAACGCCGAGCTGTAAGTCTTCTTCAAGTCTGCGCTGCAACGCGCTCAGTCTATGCACTCTCTAGCTCCGCCCGCCGCGCAAACAGGCAACGGAAAGCATTCCACTCGCTCGCCGCCGCGAAAGTCAGCACTTGGCAGCTTCAAGCGCAGCAGCTCGCTCGCAGTCGGTCGCTTGCTCGCATCCAGCACCAAAGCCGCGCGGACGAACTCTCGGAGCGCTTCACTCTCAGCGCTGTTGGGATATCGCTCTTCCACTGCGGCGTCGAAACATCCCAATACGTCTATCTGCAGCTTGGCGCACGTTTTCCTGCGTCTGCGGTACAGCTCTGCGCAGTTGCGCTTCTTTAAATGTCGAAAGAGACGTTTGCTAACGTGTTTTTTGAACTCGGCAAGCAGTTGCACGTACGCTCTGCACCGGCTCGACCGTGGTGAGCTGCGCGGCAGAAAATGCTGCCCGCTCGCTAGCTCGTAAAACACGACGCCGAGACTCCAAATGTCAGCGGCAAAACTCATTTGGTCGCACAAAAACGCCTCGGGCGGCGCGTAGTTCGCTATCGCGCGCGGCGGAGTCTGCACAGAGTCGGCGAACGTGGCGCAGGTAAAATCGCTGAGTCTGCAGTTAATCGGGTTTTTACACTGGAGTACAGCTCGCAACGCGTCGAATTCTGCGCCATGGCTGAAGTCGTGACTCATGATGCGCACAGTTCCGTCCGAAATGCTGACGCGAAAGTTTGGCGCGAGGTTGCTGCACTTCGCTGTCGACAGAAACTCGCGCACCCACGGCCGCTGCAGAAACGCTTCGTTTGAACCGTCTGCTTCATTCGCGAACTGCGAGTTTATCAGCCAGGCTTCGCACTGTGCGCGGACAGCGTGCAGTTCGTCCAGTGCGAAAGTGACGACTAGTACGTTTTCGCCTGGACGCTGCGAATCCAGTCCAAACGTCAGCGGACAGCGCGGACGCAAGCCAGCTCCGCTTTTTACAGCCGTAGTTTCTCCGTCGCTAGAGCCGGAACCTTCCCAATCGTGCGTCAAGATGAGCAACAGCGCGAAGAGCACTGCGCGCGGCAAAAACAGTGAGGCAGTCTGAGCAAAAATGTTGTCAGGCTTGATGTCGCAGTGAATCAGCCGTAGCTGCGAGTGGAGAAAGTGCAACGTCGACAGCAAATCGCTCGCCGCCCGGCTCAGAAGCGCGAAGGGCACGACTCGGCCGTCCGCTGCCAGCTCGAAGAGCGTCGGCCCCAAAAACTTCTGCGCTCCGCACAACACACTGACTCCGTCTTTCTGCAGCAAGTAAGTGTGGCTGTACGCTACGTCGCGCAGCAACTCGGCCCCGCGCACTAATGTGCTCAGTTTCGGGCGCGTTTCTTTGCACAGCGTCGAGAATAAGTGTCCGACATTCAAGTCAAACACGTTGAACTCATCCCGCGCAACGCAGCCCGTCGCGAGTTTCAGCACGGCAAGCTGCGGCGGGCGCTGCGCCCAGTCGCTCGCAAGCCACACATCCCAGTAGCGGCCGCTTGCGAGTCGCGCGTGAACGACGAAGTTTTTCACGCGCTGGTTTTCCGCGAAAAGCGCGCGCGGCACCATTTTGGCGTGTCTCTGGCGCTGCGTCGCAGACCTAATTGGCCGGCGCCAGCGGCTATTTTTGAATGAAATAAATTTGCAATCTCGCTTCAGCTACCGGGCCGCGCTTATGATTGGCCACGACGTGCTGCAACGCGCTTGGACGAGCAAACCATGCGGTTTCTGAAGAATCCGTTTCGCAAATTTTTCGGCAACCCGGTAGAAGACGATAAGCAGGCGATCGACTCCGAATTCAGCAATGACCAGTTCTATGACGTCGCGATCGCCGAGCCGCAGAAGCGGCTGGACAAGCAGAACAAGACCTGGCAGGAGTACTTCGACCTGTGCGAGCCCGACATTTTGGGGCAGGACGAATTTTGGTCCGTTGTGAATCGCGAGCCGTTGGGCGCGCGCAGCGCGTTGTACGTCACGAACTCGGTACTGAAGTATTATCTGAGCTTCATGCCTTTTTGTCTGCAAAACTCGATGCTCTATCCGAACTTTTCGCCGAACAAAGCGTTGGTGTGGTCCTGCCACGCCATCGTGGCGCTTTGCGACGCGTCGGGCTTCACCGCGTGCACCGAGCGCTTTAGCCAAGTGCCGAACGGCGCTGAGCTACTGGGCCGGCTGATCAACGCATTTTTCGCTTCGATGCTGCTCATCATCGACTTGTGGGGCGGCGACGTGGTGCGGTTCGCCGGCGACGCTTTGACCATTGTGTGGGCGATCGACCCAAAGCGCAGCAATTTGCGCGCGAGCCGCTGCTACTCCAGTTTCTCGAAGGCGGCCGAACACGCGCTCAACTGCTGCCTGCAGTTGCACGAACTGCTGAGCGACTTCCCGACTTCTTTGCCCGACGTCTTCTTCCAACTGCACATCGGTCTGGCCTACGGCTCACTGGACCTCATTTCGATCGGCGGTACGAACAACCAGTTCGACTACTTTGTCGCGGGCGAAAGCGTGTCCCGCGCGTCGCTCGCCGAGCCGCTGGCGAAGGCAGACCAAACCGTCGTGACCAAGGACATCTACGAACGCTCGCGCAACGAATTTAGCTTCCGCGCCTACTCGCACGAAGCGCACGAACATGAGTACTTTCTGCTGCAGCGCTGCCGGCTGCGCCGTCCGCGGCTGCCGCGGCCGACGCAGCCGCTTCTTTTTCTAGAACACGCGCACTTGATTGAAGCGTACATTCCGCAACGCATCCGCACCATCGCGAAGGCGCGCATTCCGCTGTTTCTGAACGAGATCAGGCAAGTGACGACCGTCTTCATTGGTATTCAAAACCTCGAGCTTCGCAACGAACAGGAGATCGCCACTGTCAAGCAAATCATGCAGTGCTGTCAGATGCTCGCCGAGTTGCTCGAGGGGTACGTGAACAAAGTGTGCAAGGACGACAAAGGTTTGGTGTTTCTGGTTGCGTTCGGCATTTCGCCGATCGTGCACATCGACGACCCGTACCGTGCCGTAGTCTTTGCGCTGCGGCTGCGCTCGAAACTGCTTGCGCTCGGCGTGGACTCGACCATTGGCATCACCACGGGCAAAGTGTGGACGGGCTTCGTCGGCTGCTCGCTGCGCCGCGAATTCACGATCCTCGGGCATCTTGTCAACCTGTCGGCACGGCTCATGGGCATTGCGGCGCCCAACACGATCATTCTCGACGAAAGCACGTACCACCGCGTCCACCAGCTGGTCGACTGCAGCGCTGAGTCGCCCGTCACCGTCAAAGGCAGAACCGCGCCTGTTATGATCTTTCTCTGCAAGCGCCTGCGGCTCGCCGAGAAGCGCCGAACCGACGCGCAGGTGTTGCAATTGAACTTCTGGTCGGCGCTGGTCCGAATGCGCTGCACGCTGCTGCCGCAGTACCGCTTCCGTCCCTTCGTCATCGGCTACGACAAGCCGCTCACGCAAGCGTCGGACAAACGCGAAGAGTTTCCGTGGCACCGCTACGAGCCTTGGCTGCCTTCGCTCAAAGCGCCAATCGACCTCGGCGGCGTGTGCTTCATCTCCGGCGAAGCGCTGAACTCCGTGAACTGTCTCGCCGACGAGTTCGAGACACTGCTGCTCACGCGCGGCAGCAACGTGTTCTCCACGCAGACGCTGCCCGAGAACTTCAGCCTCCCGCTGCCGTGCGTGCCGAACTACGCCGTCAACGCGCTGGTTTTGAAAGTGCTCTACGCTTGGAAGGAGAAGCTCGGCACGGAGACTGCGCGCAACGACGCTGACTTTGGCACCAAGTCGCTGACTCGCCTCATTCGCTCGCTGATGCACCCCGTGTTCCACATCTTCCTCCCGCACATCATCAACCAGCTGCACGACGCGAGCGGCACAGTCGAGCGCGACGCTGCGGCCGTGACGCCGACGCTCGCTCGCGTGATCGCGCTAACCGCAAACGTGTCCTGCGAAGTCCTCGCCGCCGCGAAGAGTTCGATTTTGGAGCGCTACAGCGAGAGCGCAGATATGTCGGTCTGCTTCAAGATCCGTTCCACCACTTCACACCGGAGTTACATCGACAAACACACCATCGCCTTCCTCAACCGCTTCGGACGCTATGCGGCCGAGCGCCGCTTGCGGCGCACGCAGTCTATGACGCAGGCGCTGCGCGACTGGCGCTCGGGCCACTCCGCAAAGTGCGGCTTCTGCAAAGGCGAGCGCGAGACGCACCCGACGCCGTTTTGCCGGCCGCCGCTGGAGCCGCATCCGCACTACTTGCTCTTCAGCCTTGTTGCAGACGTCACCGTCGTCAAGAACTCAGAACTCAACCAACTACTCGACTACGCAATGAGCAACGCGCTGCACCTCAACTGCGACGCGATGGACCACGACGAGATCCGCTACACGCTGTCGCACTACTTCAGCATCGCGCCGGTCCAAATCCCCACCTCGTTTCTGCAGTACGTGGAAGCCGTGAGCGCCGGCTACGTGAACGTGATCATCGAGCTGATCCGCCACTTAATGCACATCTTTGCGATTCAGCGCCACACCACGAAGCCGCAGGCCAAACAGCTGCTCTCGACGGTGCACGAAAAAAAGCTGTACATCCGAAACTTGCACAAGGGCGTCCACGAAGTGCTCGAACAGATATTCAAGGCCAGGCTCTTTCCGGCTGCTGCAGACTTTCTGGTTTCGCAGCGCGTAGCGAACCGCACAGTTTACATCCACTCGTGCATGTACTCCAGCATTCGGCTGCTGCGCACGCCGCAGTACTCGCCGCTGCAGTTCTACACCGACGCGCCGCCCCCGGACGCGGCGCAAAGCTGGTGTCCCGGGCCGTTCGAGTACAGCACTTTCGAAGTGTCGCAGCAGCCGGCAGAGCACTTCTCGCTGGTCTACGCGCCCGGCACGTGCGCGAGGCGCGACTGCTTCACAATGACTTACCCCAAAATCCGCAAAGAGGAGGAAGTCTTTCGGCGCTTCGGCATCAACGATCTGCGCGAGGGCGAGACGTACGAAAGCGCGCTGCGCGCAAAAATCTTCAACTTGCCGGTGCAGTCCGGACTGATTTACAAGCTGATGAGCTTGTATGAGTGGCTCGACCCGTTGGCGCAGGTCTACTTGAAGTGTTGCAGCGTGCTCGAAAACGGCTTCAACATGTACATGCTCGCGTGTCTGATGCCGCTCCCGCTCCCGCTGCAAAAGCTCTACAGCATCACGCGCGAACTGATCCGGCTACGCTACTTGACCGAAATCTCGCCGACGTTCGCAGCGCACGCGCGGCCGCCCGCGGCGCTCGCCGCGCCGGCGCTGCAGCAGTGCAACGAGCGCGCCGCGAAACTGGTGCGCGAGATCCGCAGCTCGCGGCTCTACGCGATCACCGCCGACGGCGCACTCGCCAACTACAAGATCACCTGCGCCGTCTACCGCCAGCAGCTGCGTCGGCAAATGACGCAGTCCGAGTACCTGGAGCTCTCGGCAATGAAGCGTCGCGCCGAACGCATCGTAGAGTTGTTCGGCTTCTACACACTCGCGCTCAAGATCGTCAAGCGGCAGGAAGAATACGAGGCGCGCCGCAAAGATCTCTGGTAGCGAAATTTGCGGGGCTATTTAATTCTCTCTATAATTCGGCAACATGGCCAGTGAGAAGCAAGTCTTCGCACGTGCGCTGGAGCCAAACAATGCGTTAAACAGCCACGTCGCGACAGAGCGACTCGAGCAGCTAGACCCTCGCATCCGCCAGCAGCTGCTCTTTCTGGGCTTCACGAACCTGACGCTCATCCAGGCCCGCTGCTTCGAACGGCTCGTCGTGCAGAACGTGCGCTGCGCGTTCGTCATCGCAGAGACCGGCTCGGGCAAAACACTTGCGTACTTGCTGCCTGCAATGCAGCGCCTGCTAAGCGGCGAGGCTGAAAAGCGCAAAGTGCTGCGGCAGCGCGGCGTCCCGCTCGCTGCGCAGGCCTTCGTCCACTTTCGCGCACATGGCACGCGCACGCTGGTCATCGCGCCGTCTCGCGAACTGTGTTTGCAAATCGAAGGCATCGCGAAGAAGCTGTTGCAAACGACGCCGTGGGCAACAACTCTCGCGCTGCTCTCCGGCAACAAAAAGAAGTCGGAGAAAGCCAGCATCCGCAAGGGCGCGACAGTGCTGGTCGGCACGCCCGGGCGCTTGCAAGACCACCTCGATTCCACGTCTGCGTTGTTCGCGCCGTTTTTAGAGACAATCGTGCTCGACGAAATCGACCGCCTCTTTGACGACGGGTTTGAACTGAAGGTGGCGAAAATCATCGAGGCGTTCCGTGCACTGCAACGCACGCACTTCGCAAACCGCGTAGAGCTGCTCGCCGCTGCGCAAGAGCGCGCTACGCCGCGCGCTGTGCCGCCGCTCAACCCGACGCTCGCGCAGTTCGCGCCCGCCGCCGCCGCGGACGCCACGCCTGAGTCTGACGAAGACTTCGCAGAGACCGACGACATCACTGATCTTGCGCCACGCACAGCAGAAACTGCGCCTGCCGCCGACGCCGAGCTCGTTCGGCTCTCTGCAGAACTCGAGCGCGCTCCGTCCAGCTACACGTACGTGGTTTCCGCGACGGGCACGGAAGCAGTGCGCCGCAAAGCGGAGAAACTGCTAGGCGAGCCGCTCGAAGTAATCAGCGTCGCAGACGTTGCTGCGGCAAACGCTGAGCAGGCCGCTGTCGCAGCCGCACCGGCAGAGCCTGCGCGCGCGGATTCGTGGACGTTGCCGAAAGCGTTGAAGCAGAGCGTTGTGGTGCTGAAGAACGCAAAGCTGCGCTACCTGCTGGTGCTCGCGCTGCTGAAGGTGAACTCGCGCAAGCCGAACTCGCGCGCAGTCGTCTTCTGCAATGCGTGCGAGGTCGTCGAGTTCTTGTACCAGCTGTTCTTCGCGGTCACCTGGCCAGCGGCGCCGACTTCGCAGCCCCGCGCCGAGTCTCGCGCCGAGCCGCGCGCGCGCGCTGCGGCGCGTCGCGCGGAGGCGGCCGAGAACTTCGACGTAGAGGACGTCTTGTTCGACCAGGGCGACGCGGACAGCACCGAACAGCTCGACCAGCTGTTCACAACCGAGCGCGTCCTCGGCGGCACGAAGCTCTTTCGGCTCCACGCGCGCATGAACGCGACCGAGCGGAACGAAACCTACGCGCGCATCTGCGCGTGCAAAGGCAGCTACGTCGTGTTCGCGAGCGACACTGCCGCGCGCGGCATGGACTTCCCCGACGTCGGCCTAGTCGTGCAGACCGAACCGCCGGTGGACGTTGCAGACTACCTGCACCGCGTCGGCCGCACGGCGCGCTGCGGGAAGTCGGGAGTCGCCACACTCTTTCTAAGCAGCGCGGAACAGGGCTACGCGCAGTTCCTCTCGCGACAGCTGAAGGGCGCAAACATCGCCGTCCGCTCCGAGGATCAACTCGTCGGCTGCCTGCTCCCGAAGTCGGAGCGCAGCGTGCTGCCCGACCACCTGCGCGGATTGCGGCAAGACAGCGCTGCAGGATTCTTACTGTCGCGCATCTCGCTGTACGTCGGTCGCCAGAAACCGCTGCGTGAGCTCGGACGCGCTGCGTTCGCGGCGTACGTGAAAAGCTACCGCGCATACCACAAAGAGCTGCGCTGCTATTTCGACGCGACGGAGCTGCACCTCGGCAAGGTGGCCGGCTCGCTGTTTCTGCGCCAGTCGCCGAACGAACTGAAAATGCGAGACGAGCTCGAGTCTGCGTCCGCGCGCCCCCCGCGCACTTCCCGCGGTTCGGTCCGCGGCGCCAAGTCCGAAAAAGCCGAACCCGCAGCGCGCCGCCAACCCATCTTCCGCGGCGCCAACTCCAAAAAGACGCCGCTTGCCGCGCGAGCCACGCCTCGCAATGTGCTGCCGAAGCGTAAAAAAGAGAGCCAGACTGCACGAAGAACCAA
>NW_020873735.1:612752-631379 GCF_001901225.1 Dermatophagoides pteronyssinus
GACTCGCGTACGCGGAATCGAGCCCGCGACAGGGCGAACGCGGTAGCGAACGCAATGGCGAACGCAGTGGCGAACGCGGTCGCGAACGCGGTCGCGAACGTGGTGACGAACGCAGCGACGAAGCGCGCAAGCTCAAACGGCCCAAAGTTCTCGGGAAACGTTCTGGTAAAAAGTAACTTGCTTTCGCAAACTAGTAGTAGCTCACCGGGCCAGCCGTGGAAGCAGACCAAACTCTTGCAGAGCACAACTGTCAAGCAATTTTGCTAGCGTAGCTTTCAAAAAAATTATGCGTAAACGTTAGAGTGTCCGCGCGAAAAAAAACCTTGTTCCAAGCGTTTCAGGTCCGCAAAACTGCGAAATCAAGCGCCTGACACATTAGCGATCTTTAGAGCATTCCCTTTAGAACGGCAAAGTTCTTTTCAGCTTTATTCACCATAAAGTTTTGGGAATGTCAAAAAAATTCATTTGCTTCGTCTGTGTTACGCTGCCTGATGAGCGGAGCTGTGCTCGGCGGTGTGCTTTCTTCTCAATTATGGCGTGTTTTTGAGAGAGATTTCTGTCACTCCTCCAAAAATAAATTTTATTGTGCGCCGAGTCGGCAACACATCGCGTTTTCAGAGGCTGGCAATCTAAAATTAAAAAGTTACAGGGAGCGCGCCTCGCGGTAGCTGACGGGCTCGTGCAGGTTCAAGTCGCCGAAGAGTCGAGCGGTGCAGTCGGCGAGCGTGTGGATTTTCGCGAAGGAGGTGTGTTGCTTCATGAAGTACATCGCTTCGCGCGCGAAACCGGTGCCTTTGCCGCCGAAGACGGTGAAATAGGAGTTCGGCTTGTCCACGCACTTGCGCAGCATGCGCGAGCGGTGCAGCACGTTCAACAGCCGGGGGCAGACGGCGAAGTTCATGATCGCTTCGTCGTTGCCAATGTAAGTCAAGTTGCCCGCGTCTTTGAACACAAACGGAGGGCACTCGCTTAGCGCGCGGCCCTGCGCGAGCTGGTTCAACAGGCCGCCCAGGTAGAAGCCCGCGCGGTTCGCGACCTGCGCCGTCGGCGGCGGCGGCGAGTAGCATGCGTCGAGCCTGGAAAGCACTTGCTTGAACTCTTCGTCGCTCAACGCTCTGTGCGCGTCGGTCGCAAGCTCGGTCTTGGCGTTCGCGCTGAGCAACTGCACGAACGCGTGCCGCTTGACGAGGTTCGGCCGCGCGAAGCTGATCAGGCTTTTGCTCAGCGAGGAGTGCACGCGCTTCGCGGCGCTCGCAAGCTTTTCGGCACTTTCCACGAGCCGCGGCGGCTTGATAATCGCGCAGTCGCCGAGCGCGAAAACGTCTTTGCCACCGACCACGCTCAGCTGCGGCGTCACCGCGATCTTTCGGTTGCCTTTCTGGGCGTCGATCGCCTTGATCACTGCGTTCGTAAACGGCACTGGCGTGAGGTTGATGCCCCAAATTACGTTTCGCGAGCCGAGCTCCACTTTTTCGCCGTTCGGGTCCTTCAGCACCAACGAGTCCGGTGACACTTCGGTTGGAGCGTGGCGGTAGTACTCGCGGATGCCGAGCTTTTGCAGCTGAGAGCGCACCTTGGCGCGCACTTCCTCGCGTTCGACGGCGACTGGACCGGGCGCAATGTCCACAATCGAAATCTTCGCGTCGCGCGATTCGCGCGGGTATATCTGCGCGACGTCGCGGCGCACGAAGTCCGACAGCGAAGCGGCGACTTCGACGCCAGTCGCGCCAGCGCCGACGACGACCACGTCCAGCAGCTTCGAGCGCTGTTTAGCCGTCAAATTCGAGTCCTGCGCAGCTGCGAAGTTTGCCAGAATCTTTTGCCGGATGCGCTGCACATCTTCTGGCTCGGAGAAAAACGTCGCATGCTCTTTGCAGCCAGGCGTGTTGAAGTGCGAAGGCTCGGTGCCAACGGCGACGACCAGGTAGTCGTACGGCAGCGGCTCGGAAGCTCCGCGGTTCTTCGAAATGATCACGGTCTTTTGCTCGTTGCTGATGTCCAGCGCCGTCGCCTTAATGAAGTTGTAGCGGAAGCGTGAACGCAAGTGCAGAAAGTTCGCGATCGGTTCCATCGCGACGCGCAGACTGAGCTTGTTGGAAAGCGCCGAAGTCAGCAACGGCGTGTTTACGAAGCAGGAGCGTGGACTCACCACGCTTACCGCGTACTTGCGCGGGTTCAACTGCTTCAGCAGCGCGACGCTGCCCCAGCCGCCGCCGAGCACGACCAGCCGCTTGCGCTCCGGCTCCGGCTTGCGGTGAAGCAATCGCGCCTTCGCAGTTTGCGCGAAGATGCAGAGACGTTCGCAAGTTTGGTGCAGCGGCGAGTTCAAGTTCATTTTTCTCTCACCGATCGTTCTAGCGCTGCAGTGCGAAGAAAACTAATGCTTCGAAAATTTAATTGGTTAATCGCCTAAATATGGACCGGCTTTTGCCGACGGTTTTGTTCGACTGGGAGGTGCGCACCGCCGAGTAAGTTCAACGCGCGTTCAGGGCAGCGACTTGCTGAAAAAGTTCCATTTCGCCTCGCTCGCGGTCGAGCCGGCGAAGCTGGCAAAACTCATCAAGTAGGTGCGTGCCGCGGCGAAAAGGCAGCCGCACGAACTCGCCGTCGCCAACGCGCTCTGCAACCGCGTCGCGCTCTGCGAAGCGTTCACCCACCGGACGCTTGAACTGAGCCTGCCGTATTTCTGTTCCGAGTGCCACAGCTTGTTTGAGAAGCGAACCAGGCGCGAGGCGGCTGGGCTGTGCAGGCACCTGCTGCACGCGCTTTTCCGCGTCACGCGCGATAAACGCAGTCGCACCGTGTCGCTCGTCGACCAGCAGCTGATTGCGCAGCTGTGACTGTAGACGCGCGCTTCGCGCAGCTGGAGCGCATCGTCGAAGTGGGACTTCGTTGAAACCGCCTGCTGCTGCTGCCGAAGAGCTCACCAGTTGCGATGCAAAAACGCTCTCAGACGCAGCGCGGTGGTATCCAGGAGTGCTTTCGAGGTCTTTGGAAACGCGTGCCGATTGTACGCGTCGTACTGCTTGTACGCGTCTACGCTCTCGAGCGAGGGCCGCGCCAAGCCGAACTGCCGAAAGCAGTTGAGGCGGCTTAAAATCGAGTGGCTGCGTAAGTGTCGCAGCCGCTTCAGGTCGCCCGCTTTCGCCAACTGCGCTTCACGCTCGCGCAGCGCCGTCAGCACTTTGTGCACGTGCTCTAGGTGGCGAAGCAATTCGTGGAAGCACAGCGACTTGCGCCCAATCTCGAGCGACGAGTCCAGCGGCGACTTGACCGACAGCAACAGCTTCTTGGAGTAGTCGAAGTCGTCGACGTCGAATTTGTTCAGCGAGCCGCCGTTCGCGATGTCGATGGAGTACGTGTAGTAGCTGAACTGCAAATAGCGCTGCAGAAAGCGTTCGAACTGGACTCCAATGTTGCGGCACTCGCGCCCGCTCAGCGGGATCTCGCGGAATGTCACGTTGTCCAGCTTGAACAGCGGCTTTGACTGGTACTTGCGGCCGTGCACGCGCTTCATCTCTTCCTGGAAGTGGTGAATCACCATGTTGTAGAGCAGGAAGCCGCCGACGCCGCCGCTGTAAGTCTCCGACAGGTTGTGGTGCAGCAGCAGAATCTTCATGAGCAGAATGATCGGTCGCAGAATTGGCAGGTGCTTTAAGTAATGCAACACCAGTTTCGTGCTCGGCTCACAGCTCGGCTCGTTGAACGAAACGTCGATCTGGATTGTGTTAGGCTTCGGACCGACGTTCTTCGAGTAGTAGTTCCCGTAGTAGCACTTGATAATTGGAATGGCGGCGCGGCGCAGGACGAGCGCGCGCTTGACAAAGCAGTCCGCGCTGTCGATCACCCTGCTCAGCTGGTAGCACCGCTTCACGCGCTGCTTGCTGCCCATGGTGTCGTCGGTTACGCAAACGTCTACGTCGCCCGACCACAGCGAAACGCCCAGCATCAGCGAACCGAACGGCATCAACTTGCAGTGAGGCCACAGGTTCGATGTGATCTGCGCGAAAGTCGCCAGAATCTCCGCGCGCTGCGCGTCGTCCTCCGGACGCAGCTCGATGTGCGCGAGGTACGCCAAAAACTCTTCGTGCAGCCGTTCATCGAACGATAAATCAGTCACGCTCTCCGCGTGCTGGCGCCACTGCTCTGCGAGCTCACACTTCGGAAGCATCATGCCCTTGCCCCAAGGAACCTCTGCGTACAGTTCGCCGCAGTACTCCGCGTCCTCTCCCTCCGACTGCAAAGTCGTCGCCGAGCTGTCTTGCGAGCAGTCCTGCGGCGAGTTGGCAAGCGCGCTAGTGAGAGCGTCTTCGCTGCGCTCTTCGGAGTGCAGCCGCCGGCTTTTCAGCGAGCGCAAAGAGTTCTTCGCAACACTGATGCGTCTGCGGCTTTCGCTGTCCTCCGGCGACTGCGTCGCTTGAGAAATGTCGAGCGCGGAGACGTTGCCCGTTTTCAGGCACGCCATGGCCGAGAAGAAATCAAACTCGTGGTCTTTCGCGAGCACTAGGCAGCTAGGCGTCGTCTCTGCCTCGATCTCGCCGGGTTCTGGAGGCTGGTCGGCCGCAGGGTGCAATCCGGCGCTCACAAAGTTGTCGTGCGCAAGTGTCGCAACGCTCGAGTCGCCGCTCGCAAAGACGGCGAAACGCGAAGAACTGTGTCGGCTCGAAGTACCGTGACACTGCTCTAGAAAGTCGAAAATTTTCGCGACCTTCGAGTCGACAGCGTCGTTGCTGCTCAGCGTTTCGACACTCGCGTCCTCGCATTCGCCGAAACTGTTGGACACTGAACTGCCGCTTCTCGCGGCTGTGTCAGCAACGTTGCTCATGCATCCGCGGCGGCAGTGCTGGGCGCGGCTGGCTTTTTATTTTGCAATATTTCGCTTTATCTCGTTTCTGCCATGGAGAGCGCGTTTGCCGCGGAGGAGCTTGCAGACAGGCTGTAAGTACGCTCGAGCTAGCACAGATCCACCGTCGTCTTTTTCAGTGCGGACGCCGAAGTCGAAGAGTTCGCGAGTTTCGAGTTCCAGCGACTGCGTCTGTACTACAACGGCGAGAAGTCGCACTTGCTCGTGCGGAACGCAGACAGATTTGCGCTAGTCCGTTCTCGCGAGACGTTATTGGGGCGTCTGAGTCTTAAAACGCTTGCCGCGGGCGATATGTGCGTGGCGCCGGGCGCGGCAGCTGCGACGTCTACGGTGGACTTGCTGCGGCTGCTTCAGCTTAACTCCGTTCTGCTAAACAGCTTCGACACGTGCTTCCGCGGCTGGCTCGCGCGCGGCGTGATTGTACAGCAACTGCTGGACAGCGGCAAGCGAGAACAAGAGCTGCGAGCGACGCCGGCGAGCTGCCTTTCCTTTCTGCGCGGCTGTTGTTTTGTGGGCGACGAGGTCGACTCTGCGCGCAACGCGTTGCTCGAGCTGGAACGCGCCGAGCTCAGTTTCCTGCGTGCGCAACTCGCGCGCAGTCACTACTCGGTGGAGTGCAATTCGTACATCGGTGCGATGCGTCCGCGTCTGGCCGAGATAGCAGGCTTCTCCGAGTTGCTGCGCAGCTTGCGTGTACAACACTTTTACCGCGAGCCACGCGGCTCGCTCAACCAGCTCAACACTTGTAAGTCGCTTGGTTCGTTCCTCCGATCTCAGCTCGCTCTCGTGAGATTTGCGCAGCGCCTCGTATAGCGCCGGGTCGCAACTATATTCCCCGCCGAGGCACGCGGCGCGGTGGCTGTGTGAGTTTTGCGGCGCGCAACGTAGCGCGCTTAGACCGTTCCACGCGGCTTAGGCGCGCGCCGCTTTTCGCGGCGCCCTGTGCTTTACGCGAATGTGTAGTAGTGAACTGCGCTCGCTCGCAGCCGAAAGTGTTTGCGCAAATTTGCGGCAAAATGTTGCACCCTTGCAAAACGGCGAGACGGTCGCATAGGCGCCGAAATATTTAAAAATATCGAAGATGGTCAAATTGCAGTTTGCGGTTGTGCTTCTCGCTACAGCGTACGCCGTTAACGATGCCGCTTCAACTTCAATGTCTGGCCACAGCTCGAGAATCCCGGGTTTGCGTGGCGTGAAACTTCGACACCAAGAGCAATTTATTTTGCGCGAAGACCCACAGCCGTCGGCAAGCGCAGCGCAAGAGCGCCTGTTGGACCGCGAGTTGGAGCTGAAGCAGCAGGAAGATTACGAAAATGCGTTGGAGACCGAGCTGGCAGCGAAATCGGTTCTGGAGGAGCGCAAAAGCCACGAGTTGGACGAGGAAGGTGACAAGTTGTTGCGATTGCGCGCGCAGTACCACCAGCAGGAAACAGACTTGGAGGAGAACGAGCACAACAAAGAGCGGCACCTGCAGGCGGAGCTTAACGAAGTCAAGGCCAAAGACGCTGAAGCGAAGGAAGAGGTTAGCGAGGAAGAAAGCAAGATACGTGACACATTGTTGCTGGATGAACTGCGCGCTGAGAGTGCGGCTGCACAGTTGAAGAATGCAGACGTGGTGCCGAATGTTTACAAAACTGCTGAGAAACGCGAGATTTCGCCGGAACGGCAAGAGGAATTTGCTGATGATTTGACCAGCGCTGATGACCTGTTGCGGTTTGCTCGCGACTACTCTGATAGAATTGAGTCGAGAGGTTCTCCTAAAAAACGACGTCGGGGTACGATTTCCAAACGTCCGGTTAAAAAATGAGGTTGGGGGAAGCGTTAGAAAGGAGATGGCGAAAAGACAGAGCGGCGAGCCTCGTTTTTCTCTGCGAGTTGCGTATCGGCCGAGAGTGAGGCTGTGTGAAATTTTTGGAAAAGAAAGAAACGGTGCGAAAGCAATGGCAGCACGGCCAACGTCTGCTGCAACTGAGGTGCTCCGCAGCGAGCGCTTTCTCGCGTGGGGCTGCGTGCTCCAATCCGTTCAGCGAGCAACAGTGTCTTGCGGAATCGAATCAGCCAGCGCAGCAATCAGGAATTGCTCTAGAATCATTTTTTGTTCAACCAACCACGGTTTCCACACAGGTGCAGTTGCAGCGCAGCCAAGCGGCTGTTTACAGCTGCGCTCCGCTGACAGTAGTCGAGACATACTGCAGCTAGAGCGATTAATTTTTTGTTCTCAGGCCCATGAGACTGGCTCGGCAGAGAGCGCGGCGGACGGGAAACACAGCGGATTGGCTGCTGTGGTGAGCGCAGTTTGTAGTTGGTATTTTCTGCTGCTTGGCACAGCGCTGCTAGCGAGCGAGCGCGTGGAGTGTGCCGACGAACTGATCGCGCAACTCTTCCGCGCGCGCAATCCAGTCGCAGCGTGAGTTTTGCGAGAAGCTCGGCTGCACTGAGCGCCGAACTGAGCGAATGCGCGCTCAGCTGGGTCTATGCGAACAGCAGCGTGCAAAGCATTCGCGTCTGCGGCAAGCGAGCCTCGGAAAGTAGGCGCAGCACTCTTAATTCATCGTGTGTCTGTGAAGCGCTTTTCTCTGCATTCGCTAGCGGTGCGTTCAACGGCATGGCATCTCGGCTTGCCATCTCGGCTTGCCATCTCGGCTTGCCATCTCGGCTTGCCATCACGGCTTGCCGCGCTTTACGCGCTGCCTGCGGTGCGCGGTTAATAATTTCTATTTACCGAGCTGTGCCGATTCAGCCATGGAATTCGCCAACTATCGGCAGCTCGGCGCGCTTGAGCGCCTGCAGCAGTTTCTCGTAAGTTCTTGCGGGAGATAAAGAACTTAGAAGAGGAAGCGCAACGCGCGTTGCTGCTAGCGCTCGAGGGCGAAGCGAAGCGGGCCGCGCGCGAGGCGCGCAGCGCGGCTGCAGAGGCGACTGCGCAAACTGCGCAAGCCATCTTACCGCGCGAGTATTTGGCCGCGCATGAGGAGTTTGGAGCGGCGCGCAGGAGCGGCGAGGAAATGAAATCTGAGTTTCTCCTGGCCGGTTTTTTCGGTGAGACAGCGGTAAAAACCAAGCCTAAGCCGGCACGCCCGCAGTTTGCGCCACTGCCCAGCGACGCGATTGTCGTAGACCACGAGTTCCAAACTGCGTGGCCGGAATCTGTCGAGCCCGCTTGCGTTTTGACGCTTGCCGATGCGGGGGTCTTCTTCGCGAAGCCGGCGCAACACAGAACAGAGAAGCCGCCTGAGCTTTTTGCGGAGACGCTGCAGGAGGTGCGCGCCGAGCTGGTCGCGCAACTGCGCGCAGTGACGGAAGGTCGCGAAAAGCGAGTGCAGCGCGGTTAGCGGCAGCAGCGGCGGGCGGGATTGCGCGGCTCGCGGCGTTGCGCTTTCGGACGGCAGCCTCCGCGCCGAGAGGCTGCGCTACCAGCTGCGACGAGAGGTTGCGTCGAGAAGCTGCGACGAGCGACCCCGCCGAGATGCTGCGTTACCAAGCTGCCTAGAGAGATCGCGCCGAGAGGCGGGCAGAGGTGCGTTACCAGGCCAGCTTTGTGTTGTAGTTTTTGTAGAACGATACCAGGCCTTTGCCCTGCAGCGCGCCGCGGTACACCACTTCTATGATGTCTACAAGTTCGCGGATCGACGGCAGCGTGCACGTGATTTTGTTGTTGTCGCCCGTGCCCAGGTCGATCATCATGTGTTTGTTGCGGTGGAAAAACATCAAGTTTACGTTGTCGTACAGCTCGTACAGCTCGTTGAAGTCGCGGATTTTTTCAATGTCGCACGTGTAGATGAGCGCTATGTCCCGCACTATGGGACCGGCTTTTTCCAGGTCGCGGTCCATGATGCTGCACTCCGGAGTGCCTGGCACGCCGAAACGCACGACCACGAGCTTCTGCTCTTCGCGCAGAATCGCGCGGTCCACGGCCCAGGCGTGCGGCAGCGCTTCGAGGAAGTACGACATGTCGCTCAGAAATTAAAAAGATTTACACTTTGGCCTGCGCGGCGAGTTGCTTGAGCAGCGTGTAAGAGCGCTGCAAGTTAATGACGCCAGGGACGCGCGAATAGTCTGCGTGGTGTGCGCGTGAACTTACAGGTCAGGTGCTTGAACAGCGTCGCTCCGCCGGCTAGCGCTTCGCGGATCTGCCACGCCTGCGCGTGCGGCACGCTGCTCCAAAGCAGCGCGCCCGCGGCGGCCGCGATCGGCGACGAAAAACTTGTGCCGCTGACGATCACAAACTTGGACTTCGAAGTGTTCGACAAAGAGATGATCCCGGTGCCCGGCGCGAACATGTCGACCGTGTTGTCGCCGATGTTGCTGTAGGAGGCGACGCGGCCCGTGCGGTCGACCGAGCCGACCACGAACAGGTTGTCGAACGGAAACTCCGCCGGTGTCCAAGACTCGCGGTTCTTGCACTTGCGCGGACAGTTCGTCGAGTTCTTGCAGCCAATGTTGCAGCTCGCGTTGCCCGCGGCGGTGAACGCCAAGTGCATGCCCGTCTCGTTCAGCTTGCGGAACGCGTGCAACTCGGTCGGGTCGCTGCCGAAGCCGCCGTAACTGTGGTTGGAAACTTTGATCTTGTTTTCGATGATGTAGTCGATCGCTTTGACAATGGCGCTCGTGGCGATTTTGCGCGTGCTCGAGTTGACGATGTTGAGACACAGCAGCCTGCAAGATGGGCAGATGCCCGCAATGCCCTTGCCGTTGTTCACGCGCGCCGCGATCAGCCCGGCCGCGGCGGTCCCGTGGTTCGCGATGTCCGTCGACGGGTCCGGCCGGTCGTCGCCGAAGCTGTAGCCGAAGCAGCCTTTGTTGCGGCGCGTCGTCGCGTCGTAGTAGGTTTTCTGTCCGCTGCTGCACTGCGCCGCGTACGCAAGACTGTCGGCCAGGTCATCGTGCATGTTGCAGCCGCTGTCGACGACCGCTACCACCGTGGGCTCGAGGTGGTCCTCGGGGTTCACGAACCCCCTCGCGGCCTCCTCGGGTGCCGCGTCGCGCATCATCGCCTCCCACGCCTCAATCGCGTTGATCCCGAACTTTTCGCCCTGCTGCGGGCCGAACATGTACCACTGCTCGCTGAGCTTCGGGTCGTTCGGCAGCGCCGAGTTCGAGAGACTGTCGCAGCCGAAGCAAGCCAAGCTGTTGTGCTTGCGGTTCGTCAGCACTTGCGGGTGGAGGACCACACGGAACATCGAGCTTGCGTTGACGTCGATCGCGCGCAGACTTTCGAGACTCGCCTCGCCCTCGACGCACGGAATGTTCTGCAACGCATTCAGCATTACTTCGTTGCTCACGAGGCTGCGGTTGTTCTTCACCAGCAGCACGTCTACGTTGCGCAAGTACTCGTACTCCAGCGGCTCCGCCACTTGCGCCGCGCTCATCAAGCCGATCGGGCTCTCGGGCCACGCGGCTTTCAGGTTTTCTGCGATGCGGTGCTTCAGTCGTTTGAGCCCTTCGCTGATCCTGCGTCGACGCGAGCTTTCGTTGACCTCTTGCAGCATCAGATCTTCGTACCCTACCTGCTCCAAACAGGTCGTCTCCAAGCGCAGCATTACAGTGTTCCCAGGCTTATCGGCGTTCGCCAAGTCCACAGTGTCGCTGAGTCCGTCTGCGGAGCTTCCAAATGCCAGCGCCGGGCTGTGCAGCAGTGCCGCTCCCAACGCGCCAGCTAGTTGCCTTATGTTCACTACCATGATGCCTTATTTGCCGAATCGCTTTTTTTCAACTATCCCACTGACACTTGCTTTAGGGAAACGTGCCCGATACTTCACTTCCCAAGACGCAACTCGCGCTACGGCGACGCAGACCCGTCCGAGTCTTCGAGCGCGTCCGCGCTCTCGCTGAAAGCGTCTTCTTCGTCCGAGCTGCTCGAGCTTTCGTCCGCACACTCTTCCAGCTTGCGTTGCAAGAACTTTCCCAGTTCGCGGTCCGCTTCGTCTTCGTCGCTCGCCGCGTCGAAGGCGTCGCCGTCGTCCTCGCTGTCCGCGTCGAACGACGCGCGACCGCTCGCGCGCACTTCTTCGCCGCTGTCGGATTCTTGCGCAGACTCGCTTTGCGAGTCGGCCGAAGAGCGGCTGTCCCGATCGTCTTCCGCGTCTGCTTCAGAGTTGCTGGTGAAGTCGCTGTTGGCGGCGGACTCGCCCGCGCGGTCGCTCTCGACGCGGCGCCGCAGGCATTCCAGCGCCAGCGGCTCCTCGAGTGGAAACGCGCGCAGCGCTTCGAAGTCTGCGCGCAACCGCTTGCTAACCTGCGGAAACTGCCGCTGCAGGTCACTTAGCAGCAGACTCGCCGCAGCGCCATGCGGTAAAGCTGCCAAACTTCTCGCCTTCGCCGCGTTCGCTGCCGCCTCTGGCGCGGCGAGGAGCAGCGCGTCCGCTCTCGCGAGCGAGAGCGCGTCGTAAAAGTCAGACAACGCTCGCTCGCGCGCGCGCTCTGCGTTGCCGCAGCTCTCGCGCGTCGCGAGCAGTCGCGCCGCTTCATTCATTGCCCGCAAGTCTCGCGCTTTTTCAAAAAATATAAAGCAGAACAAAACTCAGCTCACCACTTCGTGGTAAAATGCTTGGTACAGCTCGATGAACTGGAACTGCGAGACGAGGTACCGGTCGACAGATCCGAACAGCTCCTGCCGGTCTTCGCTCGCGGCTAGCGCGAGCACCTTCTCGAGGTCTTTCTCGAGCGGCAGACTCTCTGCGCCGCCCGCCACAGTGCCCGAAAACAGCCACTTTAGCTGCAGCGACTGCGTGCTGCGCCGCGCGTACGCGTTGATTAGGATCAAGTCCAGCAGCGAGAGCCGGCTTTTCGCCGAAAACTGCGACGACTTCAGATAGTGACCGTAGTTCAGCTGCTCCGGCGCCGCGTGCAGGTGCTGCAGGTTGAACGGCAGCAGCAGCAGCGAGAACGCCTTCACTTTGTTGTCGAAGCCCGAGTAGACCAGCGAGCGCGCGCGGCCTTCCACCGCGACGCCGGCTTCCTGCACGCGGTCCAAAAACTCGTTCAGCGAGCGAAACGTCACGCCGCTGTCGAGAGCGAGCTCCGCCTCCGGCTGCGGCACGGCGCGCACAAAGCGGATCGCGATTTCGCCGAAGCTGCGGAAGTCGCGCAGCTCGCACAGCAACACGAGCGCGGCGCCGTTGAACACCGCTGCGACCGCGACCAAAATCGGCAGTTCCAGCGGACACGCGAGCAGACTGTTGATCAGCCGCGTCGACAGGTTATTCACGGCCTCGGCTACGCAGTTCCGCGGCTTCTGCTTTTTAGCGCGTGGCGCCGCGCTCGCGGCGGTTGCCGGCGGCTCGTCCGACTTGCGCTTCGACGGCAGCTCCGTCGGTTCGCCGAAGCTGTTTTGAAACTCCTCGAGCACGTCGTTGAGTTCGCTGAAGTCTAGCGTGTCAAACGCGCTCGTCATTTGCGGGAACTCCGCGTATTGCTCGCGCAGCAGCGCCAGAAAGTCTGGGGCGGCGGTGTCCGGCGCAGACGGCTGCGCGGCTGCCACTGCGCCGCGCGCGACCGCGGCGCGGTGCACGAGTTGCGCGAGTTGCTCGAAGTGCTCTGCGCGCAGCAGCTCGCAAGCCTTGTGGCAGATCACCTTTGCCGCGTACGCGATCTTAGCCGCGCTGCGCACGCTGGTGACCTGCGGGATGAACAGGTCTTGCGCGCTCGCAGCTTCCGCGCCGTCCGCGTCTGCCACCGCAGGCTCCTGCGTCTGCAGGACTTTCGGCTCTGCGGCGGGCGCGGGCGCGCCGCCCGCCGCGAGGAACTGCGCGATCCGGTCCTCGATGATGCAGCTCACTTTCACGATGTGCTCGGCGTACGCACAGTAGTACCACTTTTTGCAGTCTTCCGCGGGCGGCGCGTAGGCGGTCACGCAGTTCGTCAAGATGTGATAAATCGTCTCGAACAGCTGCTTCTCTGGCGGAAAGTAGCCGTAGACGAGCGCGGGCGCGAGGTCCGAGTACTTGATGTACTTCAGAAAGCTCGGGAAAGCTTTCGAAGCTTCGCCGCCGAGACTGTCGACCGAGAAGAGCAGCAGGAACGAGGCGAACGCGACGCGCAAGATGTTGCTCACGAGGCTTGCCACCGCGCTGGCGCCTTCCGCGTTCAGCGCGACGCTGCGGTTCTCTTCGTCTACCGCGACCCACTCGAACTTCTCGAAGATGCCCTTCGTCAACAGCTGCAGCTTCTTCAGCGAAATCACGTACTCCAGCGTGCGGAAGAAGACGTGGACCTGCACCGGGATTTTCTCTCGCCGACTGCTCTGGCACCAGAGTCGCGGGTTGTAGACCAGCGGCAGCGGCGCGGGCTTGGCCCAAGCGATCTTGCGGATGATGCGCCGTCCCTGCTCGTCCTTCTCGATCACTTCTTCTTCGTCCTCGCTGAAGTTGTCGAAGCTGAACAGAAACTCGCGCTCTTCGTAGATCTCGTCCATGTCGCTGTTCCACTCCGCCTCGTCCGCGTTGCTCGGCTCCTCGCTCACGTCTGAGTAGTCGCTCAGCCGCATCGCCGGGTCTTCCTCGTCGTCGAGCCACGGGTCCGTCGTGTCGTACACTTCGTCACGGCCCTTCGCGCCCTTGTACGTCTTCGGGTCGGCCAAAAAGCCGTGTTTCGCGAGACGGAACTGCAGGTCGCGCAGCGTCGCGCCAAAGTTCCCCACAGGCTCTTGCGCGGGCTCCACGCCGAACGCGGGCTCATTCATCGCGCCTTCGTCGAGCAGGATCAGGCTCACGTTCTTTGGCCTGTCGCCGCTCGCAAACATCAGCTCCGTGATGTCCGTCCCGCCCGCTTCGTCGCTCGGCTCGGGGCCCGGCGCCGCGCCTGGTTTTGCGGGTGCTTCCGTCTCGCCGGGCTCCTCGTCGTCGTCCTCCTGCGAGCACTCCACGTCGTTGCTGTCGTCGCTCTCTTCGTCCACGCTCGCCGCGCGCTGCTGCGCCTCGTAAGCGCGTTGCTCGCCGTACGCGCGCAACAGCTCGTGTCGGTACCAGAAGAAGCGCGGGAGCACCGTCGCCGCGTCGACGCCCTCTTCGGCGATCCCGTTGTTCGTCTGCAGTAGAAACAGCTCCGTCAAGATCTGCTCGATGCAGGACACACAGGTGCAATCCTCCGAGTCCGCGTGGTTTGCGTACAACAGCGCCTCTTTCCGGACCACCGCCAGCGACACGCTTTTCAAGTCGTCTCGCAGTTCTGCCGGCAGGTTCCGCAGGTCTTCGAACAGCGCCGTCGGCAGCGGCAGCCGCAGCCACGAGCCCGGCCGGTACAAAAACAGCGCGGCGCCGCGCGGTGCACTGCCTGCTGGCGCCGCTCCGCTCATTCGTCCGCTCGCTCGCTCCGCACCCTCGCGCGAAACGGCGGATCGATTAAATAAATACTGAGATTTAACGCTTTTTTGCCCGCCGCGCTACTTCTGTAGCGCCACGCGGTTGAATTTGAGCTGAAACCCGTTCAGCAACGGCTGCGTGTAGTCCTCGTACAGCTTCCGGAAGCTCACATATACTGCGTAGGAGATCACGCCCAGCAGCGACGCCAACAGTACCAGATACAGTTCGTCGTCTTCGTTGCTTTGCGAAGAGCTTGAGTCGCTGTAGCTACGGGAATTCTGAGAGCTGATCGGCAATAGCATCTGGAATTTAAGACATTTTAATTAAAGTTAATTAGACTCGTCCGAGCTCTCGACCGGCAAGCGCGGCGCTGCTTCGTGCGAGACGTGGTACAGCGTGTTGAACGTCTTGTCGAAGGCCACTAAGTGGCTGGGCAACGACTCCGCCCACGCTTCCAGCGAGCGGAACCCCAGCATCTCCGGCGAGAAATTCTGCACTTTCATCTTCTCGAAAATCGCGGGCAGTTCGTCGAGCTCCACACCGCGCTTGCTCTTCAGCAACACCTTCAACAAAATTTTCGTCACCACATCGCGACGCAGATCGTAGTTCGTTTCTTCCGCCGCGGGGGCGCGCGCTGCCGCCCCGCTCGCGGAGCCGCTCTTGTCTGAGTCTGACTCCGAGCCAGAGCTGTTGTCCACAACTTCGTCCGCAATCTCGCCTGCGCCGGCATCCGCGGCGCCGCGTCGCGCATCGCGCTGAAGAATCTGCGCCGTCAGCAGCTCGTTGACGTCTGCGAACTCCGTTTTTTTGCGGTTGCTCTTCCACAACTTCTTGCGCTTCTCCGCGAACGTGTCGACAGGCTTCGCTCCGCTCAGGTTCAGCGGCAGCAGCTCCGCCTGCAGCGTAGCGCGCTTTGTCTCGTTGGCCAGCTCCGTCTCCTCCGTAAGCACCACGGGCTCCGGCGCCTGCGCGTACAAGCGCGTCAACAGCTTCTCGCGGTTGCCTGCGCAGGACATCCCGTGCGCCTTGCACTGCAGCCGCAAATCCGCGACAGTCATGTTAACGTACTGCAGTTGCTCGCTCTCTTCCGCCGCCGCTGAGGCCGCAGGCACCTCGTTCGTCGCGGAATCCGGCGTCTGGTCGGTTGCCTTGACTTTGTGGTGCGACTCGATGCAGTGTTGCTTGTCGAACTGCGCGAGACTCGCGATGTGCGTCGCGGTGAGCTGCTCGATCTCGGCGCGCAGCGCAGCCTTCTTCGAATCCGGCAATTTCCCCTTGTTCAAGCTCTTTTCCAGTGCGCGCAGCTGAGATTTGTACGCGTTAATGAGCTTCGAACGCTCCACGTGCGCGCTCATGGCAATATCTTAGAAATTAGTGATAAATATGAACTGAGCTCCTCGGCGTTTATTCGCCGCAGATGCCAATTGCAATGGCAACCGTGCACCTTTTTTGCGATGAACGTCTCCAACAGATACGAAGCCTACCGAAAGCTTCCAGTCTTCACACGACTGTGCGACCCAGCGTTCTACACTGTAAGTTGCACGTCGTGCCAGCCAGAACACTTCGCGTTCTCGTTTTGACGAACTGGGCAACGGGCGCGGCCGCGCCGGCCGCGAAGACCTCGTTTTGTGCAACGGTTGGACGCCCAGCGACGACCGACCGACGGAAATCTATAGTTCTGCGTTGCGTAAACCGCGCAAGCCGGTGGTCGAGGCGGGCACGCTCGGCGTGCAACTCTTCGGCGTGCAAGCCGTCACTCCCAAGTTGATCTGGATCTACACAAATGGCAAAGCCGCAGACCGCGGCTGCTCAGTCTACGTGAAACACTGCTACAAAACGCTCGGCGCCTTCATCAAAAGCCTTCGCAGCAACGTCGAGCTCGTCACCGGCGCACCCCAAGCGCTGTACAACCAAGATCTGCAAAAAGTCTCGGAACTCAGCGAATTGCGCGACGGCGGCAAGTACCTCGCGACGGGCGGCGAACCGCCCGTGCCGAAAGCGAACTTGCGCGAGTTCCTCGGGCCCTACGTCTTTCTGCAGGCATAAGCGCGCCTCGCCGCGTGCTGAAAGTGTGTGCACGCACTTTTTTCCAGTTTTCCCTTGATTGCGACAGCCGTTGGGTGAGGCGAAAGTGCTGGATATAAGTTAGCCTTAGCTGGATGCGGCGCTATGATAGTCTTTAGCCGCTACTCCGTGGTAGAGGCCGACAGCTACCGCTTCGTGCTGATCGACTTGCCGGCTTCGCATAGAGTCGGCGACTACATTGACGTATTGAAGCGGTACAACGTAAAGACTGTAGTGCAGCTGAATGAGTCACCGAGCTACGGCGCGCGCTTCAGCCGCGAGGGCATCGCCACGCGCGACCTGCACTGTTTGATCGACAACGTGCCGACGAAGGAGTGCGTCCGCGAATTTTTGCAGATTGCGATGAACTCGCGTCGAAAGGGCGCTGCGGTGGCGTTGCAAACGGTATCCGGTCTAGGGCTGAACGCTGTGTTAGTGGCCGTGGCGCTAGTCGTGCTGCTGAACTATTCGCTTGACGAAGCGCTGCAGGCGCTGCGGCGCAGCAAGCGCGGCTTGCTGTGTGCTGCGCACATCAACTATCTGCGAGACTTCTCGCGCACGCGCGCAGCGGCTGCGGAGGCGCGCTCGCCGAGAACGTTGCGACCGGTGGCGCTGTTTAACCGCACGTTGCGCTCGAACTGGATCACGTCTTTTTGAGAAATTTCGTTTTTTGCGTAAGCTAATTTGTCGCGCCTAGGCTCGCGACCTTTGCTCTTTTGGGCGTACGTTGGCAACGCCATGCGACTCGCGTAGACTCGTGAATTGAGCAGACTTTGCACATGCTGCTGAACCCGTGGGGTTTGGAGAACGACGCTGTCGAGGCGCGGCGGCTGCGGGACGAAGCGAAGGCGTACTTCGCAGACCTCGACAAGGTCGTCGAGGACCTGCTGCCGCGCGTGGTCTCTGCGTTTCGCGAGTACTTGGCCGCGACTGACGAGGCGATTGCTGCGGCGCGGCAGATTGCTCAGAAAGAGGAGGCCGCCGGGCTGCACCACGCGGCGGCTGCGGGCGGCGCGGAAGCGCCTTATTCGGGGTACTTCGACGCGCAGCTCTTCGCGCAGCTCGCGCCGGAGTTTCCGCCGCGCGAGCTGCTGAAGGACCTTGGCAAGCTGGCTTGCGCGTATCCGCTGTCGCGCGAGCGGATTGCGGAGCTCTGCGACAAGCTCTTGCCGCCCACGGACGCGCGCAGCACGCGCGGGAACAAGGCGATCAAGAAATGGTTCGTCGAGGTGTACAGTCTCGATTCACTCGATTTGCGCGTGGCCGACGGCTTTGAGTGCAACGGCTGCGGCAAGAGCGTCAAGTTATACTCACTGCGCATGCGCTGTCTCGAGTGTGACGACTTCGACTTGTGCGAAGAGTGCTTGCGGCAGTGCCGCGCATACGACGACCACACGCCGGACCACTTGTACTTTTTGCACTACCCCTCGTGTGAGCCGCTGAAGGACATGGACTGGACGCTCGGCGAGCTGCAGGTGCTACTCGAGGCGGTCGGCAAGTACGGCTTCGGCAACTGGGGCGAAATCGCCGAGTGGGTCGCACAGGTCACGCCACTGGACCAGCCGGTGAAGTCGCGCGAGCAGTGCAAAGCGATGTACTTCCGCTTTGGCGAGCTGTGCAACGCCCGGACGGGTTTGCCGCTGACCAACTTGCTGTACTCGATGAGCGCAGCCGCGGTCGAAACGTGCGAGGCGGAGCGCAACAAGGCGACGCTCTCGGCGCCGCCGATCGACTACACGCCGCACATCAACGAGGAGGGCATCGACATCATCCGCTCTTCGACGTACCGGCTCGCGCAGCGCGCGGGCGCGCAGACGTGCCTCGCGGCGCCCGTTGTCGAGTTCGACTACAACGTGGACCCGGAGGAGTTCGAGCTGCCCGAGCCGCGCACGCCGGTGCTTCACGTCAACACGCAGCCGCCGCGCATGGCCGGCGAGCGCGTGCTCGTGTCGGGCTACATGCACCACCGCGGCGACTTGGAAGTCGAGTGGAAGAACAGCGCGGAGTTCAACATCTGCGACCTGTGCGTGCTGCCCACGGACACGCCGCTCGAGAAGCAGAACAAGCTGCTCGCGTGCGAGGCGTACAACTGCGTGCTCGACGAGCGCTGGCTGCGCAAAAAGATTTACATCGAGCGGCGGCTCTGGGAGGCGAAGCCGGGCAAGTCCGGGCTCGCGGAGCTCGAGGACATGATGAGCAACTTGAAGTTCCTCTGGCGCTACGTGCACGCGCGCTGCGTGCGGCAAGAGGTGCCGTTGTTCTACCACCCGCGCAAGGCGACGGCGCCGGCGCTCGCCGCCGCGGACCTCAGCGAGCAGGACTTGGACAAGGTGCCGGCGCTGTTTCTGAACGAGCGTACGTTGCAGGCGAAGCTGAACTTGCTGACCAGCTGGCACGAGG